>JAOVYX010009306.1:0-34584 GCA_035668315.1 Drosera spatulata | reverse complement strand
ATATCAATGATTGATCTAACTCCTAAACAAATCAACCATAATCCCTATCTTTCTATCTATCAAGTTTCCAAAACCTTGTTATTTATCTTAGTTTTACATTTCAGCAACTTTAGTCAGATATTAAATCATTTGAACAAACCCCCCCCCCCCTTCTAGAATAGTTAGGAACCTTAAGTTAGTTTAGTTGATCAGTTTCAACTTTCTTTGTTGGATCGACCCCTACTTCCACTACTACATTTAACTCCATATTTGTAGAGTGAAGTGGGTGCTCTTAAATATAAATTTGACGTGCTTACGACGGCACGCATCACAACTCATCTGAAGTTGATATGTGCCATCATCACCAAAGCTGTCTAGGCAACTATTCTAATGGGTCTTCTGATGAAGCACATTGAAGATATTGGAAAGCATACTGCCCACAAAAGGTTTTTTGGGAGGATTCTGAGCATCTTTTTGAAAAGGACAAACTCTGTTGAAGGGGTATCGGGTACTCCCTTCTTTGAAGATAAGTTCATCTCATTCAAGAAGGCAGAGACAGGGGAATCCTCACACTCTGCCCCAATAAAGCCTCAACAGAAGAAAAGGAGGAGAGATATTGCAGGTCATATGTCACTCAGACGATACCTTTGGTTCCAGTAGAAGAACAAGAAGAGGATTCTGATGATGAAGATCATGTCCCTCTGGTCAGACGTTCTAAACGCATTCAAACCTCTAAGGAACAGGTGAACCCACATACAACTTCCTAGAGAGCTCAGACAACAGCCAGCCAGACTCCATCAAGACAATCTGCTCAAGACTATCAGACATCAACAAGGAAGCCACAAACAGACGAACTCAGAAGTACTGAAAAAGCTCCTATAGATGTTTATGAACAAATGGGAATGACAGGTAAACAGCTTCAAAAAGGCCTGGCAAGTGAAATGTGTAAGATGGGGATTCAGATTAATCGAAGCAATTGGAACAGACATTCAAAATGCCATAGCAAACCAATTGAGGAGATCCGGGAAGGTTGTGAATACAACAGAGTACTCACCTGCAGCCTGGAGGCTTGTCTGTCAAGTAGTAGAGACGAGGTTGCACAAGCTGAATAAAGAAGTCAAGGAGATACTGCCACTCAGTATGCACTAAAGTATCCAGCCAAGCCAAACATTGAGGGATAGCAGCCTTCGTCATCTACTCAGCCAAAACAAACAAGGGCTGAACATCAGAGTGAGGGCGATGAAGAAGAAGACCCCGAAGATTATGTAGACTACTTTGCTGATTTGACAGAGGATGACATTGTAGATGCACAAACGCCACACAAACGCCACCACCATCAGATGCAAGATAGACAACACCACCACCATCATTAGAGAGACAACAACGGCAACAGCAGCAAACAGGCTTGCCATAAGAAACAGACACGGACAAACAGAATATGACAACTGTAGGAATCTCAGATGAAGTGAAAGGGTTCATTGAGAGTCTGGTGGAGGCAAAAATGACAAAAATAGTCGAGTCTGTCAAGGAGATTATGAAGTCAGCTATAGTCCACATGAACAGAAAAGTAGCAAAGCTGATGGATCAAATCTTTCAAGCAGACAACAATATGAGGGCAGAACTAAGCAGACTGACCATTCTAGTAGAATCTTTTGTCTTTGATCTTGTCTTTCTGCTCTGATTTGATTCAATTATATGACTGAAATATCTTTTTCTATGCATGCATGACATAACTTGCAGAACTCACTTTGGGATATTACTATGAAATTGATCAATATTACTTGTCCAAGTTTTTTCTTTGAAATTCATCAAATAAGGAAAGATTGAAGTACCTTACTGGATTTGATGAATCAAAGGATTAATAATACGTGTGATCAAGTGTACTTAAAGTAAAC
Source organism: Drosera spatulata (assembly GCA_035668315.1). NCBI lineage: Eukaryota > Viridiplantae > Streptophyta > Magnoliopsida > Caryophyllales > Droseraceae > Drosera > Drosera spatulata. Next base: position 32,710 of record JAOVYX010009306.1, on the reverse strand, counting down.
AGGTATTTTGTTAGACACTGAGTATCAGATTGTCACAATCAGAACAGTAAAAGCTCTGGATAGAACAGCTGTGTATAGGTCAGATAAGTCTTCAGTGGGAGCTCTAGACAGAGCAAATGGTTTGACACAGATTAGTCTTTTAGGTTCTGAAATGGTCTTGTCTGAATCAGTGGGGTTATGAGTATCAGCTCAATTGTAATAAGATCAGTTCTCATATTAGTTCAAGAAAGTCTGCAGATTGTCAGCGACAGATCAAATAGGTTGGATTAGTCTTCTGGATACATCTGTTCAAAAATTTATCTGCTATTGAAGACTCTGATTAGAATTAAAGAGGGTGCGTCATATGCCTTCTTGAAAAAAGGGTTTGAGGATTGATTAGAGAGCAAGCCTCAAGCCTTATCGATATAAGGCACAAGACTACAGAGAGAAAGATAGGAAAGAATACATATCTGCATTCACATTTTCGAATCAAAACACTCAAAGTTCTCTCTCTCTCTCTCTCTCTCTCCTTATCAACAAAACTCTCAAGTGTTCATCAAGAATCGATTTTCTCAGGAACATCATGATGAAGGCATTGATTGTTGCAAGTCTTCATTCTCTGTGAGCGTGTTCCTTTTGGCAATCTGTTGAGATTATTTGGTAAATCCTGTGGGGATCGATTGGTGATAGATTTGTTGAAATCTGATTGTGTGTTAAGGTTATTGAGTGATCCTGAAAACTCAATATGTTAAACTATGATTCGAGGTGCTCTACTGGATTCCCTTCTTGGTTAGTATACTGCTAATAAGAGGAAAAGTGGATTAAGTTCAAATCAGCTAGTTAACACTAATTTGAATGTGAACCACTATAAATTGTGCGTTCTTCATTTCTTCTTTCTTCTTCGTTGATTCATTCATAGATCACTCGCTTGTTTGTTCAAAATCATTTTTCTGATAATTAGAATCTTGATTAGGTCACTATGTGATCATTGATCTGATAGGGTAAATTATACATCCCAAGATTATCTGTTTGACAGTTGAATTGCACAAAGATTCTTGATCAACCATCATCTTTTGATCAGTAATCCGTTTAGTTGTTAGATTGTTGATTAGTTTCACGAGTGGATCAAGATTCTTGATCAACCATATTTGATCAGTAATCTGTTTAGTTGTTAGATTGTTGATTAGTTTCACGAGTTCATCATCGTCTGTTAGATCTGTGAGTGTGACTGTCTGATTAAGATCAGAGCTGCCTATCTGATCTGATCTGCTCAGATTATCATTTTTCGCTGCATAGATAGTTTTTAGTTGAAGAAATTTTTAGAACAACCTATTAGTCACAACTTTTCTACACCTAAAACCCCACAACAAAATGGGGTTACAGAAATGAAGAATAGGACCCTAATAGAAGCTGGTAGGACAATGCTGCATGAATCTATCTTAGCTAAATATTATTGGGCCGAAACAGTAAACACAGCATGTTATGTTCTAAACAGATGCCTTATTCATAAACTGTACAACGAAACTCTTTATGAGCTTTATAAAGGAAAAACTCCATCCATAAGTTACTTTCATATCTATGGGTGTAAATCCTTTATTTATATAAATTTAAAATAAACACTAGAAAGTTTGTACATGCAGGTTGACACCAATGAAAATACAGTAGTGTATGTTGACAAGAATGATAAAAAGGACAAAGAAGAACAATATACAGTAAAGACAGCTGTAGAAGAGTCACCTGTAGTAGAGCATCAACAAATTGCAGAAAAGTTGCATACAAAAGAGCAAATTCCAGCTGAGGCTGATGCAAGAAAGAGAAGATAATGGACAGAAGATCATCCAGCTGAGTACATCATAGGTGATGTAAATGAACCAGTAAGGACTAGGAGGGCTACTACAACAGAACACCTTTCTATATGTATAACTTCCGAGCTTCGCTGATAGGACACGTGGCGTTATCCCGTCACGAACCCGTTTCATGACAAGACTAACCAAACCAAATGGGTCTAGAGGTATCAAGAGTCAAGGAAAATACCTGTGATACTTTATTTCAACCTATTCAGCTATTACAATCATTTGCATCAGTAGTGCGGAAGCTACATAATTACATAGTTTGATGACATGATTAGTACATGGCATTTATTACATATTCAAAATGAGCACAAGTTTCATCACAATATCTCCTAAAATGCATAAGGCGACTAACGTCCTCACTGATCGTCTGGTAACTCACTTGCAAATAGAGTACATAACCCGTGAGTATGAAACTCAGTAACCTAGAGTATATGCCTCACATTTGCAAGGTACTCCCTTGACTATGGCGAATCGATGAGTACCAGTAAAACATTTATACTTTTTAGGAAAATAGTTATGCCATACTACGTGTGAGTACTTGTATGATTTCACGTTTCTTATGTTTCATTTTTGTTAGCATGGGCCCATGACTCGAGAGTTTTCAACAGATAGACTCTGAATACAAGACACGTCAATCATCGACTGGGCTACAAGAATCCGTCGATTCGATACGTACGTGCTAGATTGTACGCTGCCTTACACTATAGTGGATAAATTGGGCTTCCAATAGGCCCTATTTGCCCCTCGTTGGGATAGATTTAGGCCTCTCTGCAGAGAGTAGCTAGTGGCCCCGCCACGTCCGGCGTTGAAGACGCTGCATGCATGCAAAGAGGATGGGGGCTGCCCAATGCTCCCTAGCTAGTTTTAGTTCACCCATGACGATGACTCAAGCAGTTTGGCTAGAGTTCAGTCTCGATGACTTTTACTTGACATTCGATAAAGATTTTCAAGAAGGGACTTCATGTTCGTCCTTCTTCGTAATAACTTCAGCAGATAAGATCACGATAGTATAGGGCACAGCCTCCAACACATTTTCAGAGAAGTACGACAGATGACTTGACAGTTCATTAACCATCTGCAGTGTTCAGCCTTTATATTTGATTAGGTGTAATTGCTGATTTGCATTTCATTTATTCGTATGTCCCGCAGTGTAAATCCTAAACTCATTCCAAGGCTTCCTTAGACATGCGTTATGATGATTTCACTTAGCGTTGTTCATGCATCATAAGATCACCTTGTATCTATGTATTTGAGCATATCGTTTATTTATAACACGTAGTAGTGTATGATTTGATTCGTTATTATCTTAGTAGTTTATTTTGCACCTGTCACGGCGCGGTTAGAGGTGTCGTATAGTCATACATTCATATTTAATATCCATTTTCTATACGCAAGGTTCATGTATCACATATATACGTTTAGGTTAATCTTTTTCACGACGAATGTGCACTATGCTCACCAAGGATAGTGGTCCCGCTCCCCACTCACTGGGCGGGGGTCCAAGGGGACAGCGCCCCCTGGCGGGAGTGCGAGGGCAGCGCCCTTGTTAGAGAAAAAAATATGATGTTTGATGCACCGGGACGTTCTATCTTCAGGACAGAGCCCCGTCGCGGGCGTGACCCGAGTCCTAGACGCGACCTAGACCAGTCGCGGGTACGGCAGCTTAAATTCTAGAAATTTGAGAATTTTGCTGGGTCGCGGACACGACTATGCTGGACCTGCAGAACACAGCAATTCACCTTCCAATGAGCACGACTTCCTCAAACGACTCGTCCAACGCATATAAACGAGTTTTCCAAGCATATGTATCAGCACATAACAATATTTGATGGCGAACGTAAAGAAATCAAGATCGAACACGTGTATACATAGCAGGTCGGGTCGGTTACCTCGATCGTATTCGTTTTCTCTTGACGTGAACTTCGTTCTTTAGTTCGTCACTGTCCTGCTGCTATCACGCTGTGTTCATGTTCCTCGCAGCTTGTTGCCTTAGTTCTTTCGTGGTGTTAATGTGAGCTTGGGTGTGGTTGTTTGGCTGTGATGTTTTGTTTATGCGTTTTGGTGCTGATGGAAGGAGGGAACAAGGAGATAGAAGAGGGGAATGAAGACGACAATGGAGGTGCTGGAGAGGGGATGATTGAAATCTGGTGAGGAGATGGTTGCAGGATTCGCGGACGAGGTGGCGTGAATAGTAAACAGGGAAAGGGAATTCGGTGGGAGCGAGTTTGAATATTTCAAATTCGCTTCCTCGTTTGATTGTTATCAGTCTATTTTTATCCATATTTTGTTCTACTATTTTATCAAAAAATAATGCTGCAAATAGGCAGAATCATTTTTAATTTAGTGACATTTGTTTCGTTGTAAATTTCGAATGTTTTCGTGACTACATTTTGTTAGCCCAAATACGTGTATTATAACGTTATAACGTTACGTTATAACCTCGCACGTACGTTATATTTAATACGTATGTTTGTTAAACACATACGTTACACCGTTATAACATTATGTTTAACGTTACGTATTCGTTATATTTTTAGTACTTTTAAATGGCGTTATATTTTATAATATATTTAATATCAAAATTTTGGGATATTACATCACCCCCAACTTTTAGAAGGTTTCGTCCTTGAAATCAAATGTAAGTAGAGATAAGTTAGAAGGGACCTACTGAAAAGAAAGGAATGCCGACGGACTTATTGAAATTTTATATTTCAAACTGTCCTTGGTCATTGAGGTACAATGTTCCTTAATCAAAATACAAGTCATCGAAATCTAGGGTAGAACTTACTCCGGTTACTAGGTAGGACTCCTTCCTGGTTTTGTTTTGGGGTAAAGCTTTACTAGAAATACCAACATCATCTTACACCCATATGTTTAACTACCACAATATAAGATCGGACATACAGGTTCTAAAATCAGTATAACTGGCATAATGACATATTGTGACAGGAACTCTAACTCCTCAAGCGTTGCGACGAAGGGAGCAATAATACTGATCACTGCACCACAAAGCGCAAGAAACACAAGTATTAGACCAAGCAGAGTAAGCAGACGCATTGTTACTGTGTTTTGTGAGAAAGGAAGAAAGTTTTGAACTAAAAGGGTTCATGGATTTTCACTGCTATTTATACGAGATAGGATAATAATAAGATAGAGATAAGATCTAAGTCTAAGTCTTCGATTCTTATCAATGATATTGAACTGTGAAGTGACTCTATTGTCATGCGTGGGAAGATTTCGCCAGATGAAGATAAATAAGATCTAAGTTCAATATCTCAATCTTAAATATAACATTGAATTCTCAGGTAGAAAACAAAATTTTATTCGTTTATTTATTGATATATTTGATATATTTAATATCCAAATTTTGGAGTATTACATCTCACCCCCAACTTTCAGAATGTTTTGTCCCCGAAACAAAACAGCATTAATTTAGTAGAAGCGAGAATGAACTAACCGGAAAATAGATGCGGGTAGCATTTTCGCATTGTTTCTTCTTCCTCCCATGTCGCCTTCGAGGTTTGATGATTTGCCCAGAGAATTTTCACCAAGGAGATGGTTTGGTTCTTGAGGACTTTTTTGCGCCAATCCAGAATCCGCTAAGGTTGTTCTTCGTACGTCAAATTCTCCTCCAAAATGATCGGCTCGTATTGGATGACATGACTTGGTTCAAAGACATACTTTCTCAGCTGCGATATGTAAAATACATTGTGTATCGCAAAGAGATCGGTTGGCAATGCAAGTCTGTAAGCCACTTCACCGATTCGTTCTAGGATCTCATATGGTCCCACATAATGAGGACTAAGTTTCCCTTTCCTTCCGAACCGCATCATACCTTTTGTGGGAGAAACCTTTAGGAATACGTGATCCCCTATTTCAAATTCAAGCGGTCTTCTCCTCATGGCAGTGGAGGTGTTGGATAGGGGATGATTGAAATCTGGTAAGGTGATGGTTGCAGGATTCGTGGACGAGGCGGCGAGCGTACCCGAGAGATTTTTCGGCTTGTGTGAATAGTTAACAGGGAAAGGGAATTTGGTGGGAGGGAGTTTGAATATTTCAAATTTGCTCCCTCATTTGATTGTTATCAGTCTATTTTTATCCATATTTTGTTCTATTATTTTATCGAAAAATATGTCTGCAGATAGGCAGAATTATTTCTAACTTAGTGACATTTGTTTCGTTGTAAATTTCGAATGTTTCCGGGACTTCATTTTGCTTAAATACGTGTATTATAACGTTATAACGTTACGTTATAACGTCGCACATACGTTATATTTAATACGTACGTTCGTTAAACACATACGTTACACCGTTATAACGTTATGTTTAACGTTACGTATTCGTACTTTTAAATAGCGTTATATTTTATAATATATTTAATATCAAAATTTTGGGGTATTACAGTATGCTTCGTTTATAAAATAGAACCTAGGAATATTGAAGAAGCCCTCAAAGATAGTGACTGGATCAATACCATGTAAGAGGAACTTAATGAATTTAAGAGAAATAAGGTATGGCATTTAGTTCCTGCACCTAAGAATTACCCTGTTGTAGGGTGCAAATGAGTATTTAGAAGTAAAAGTGATGAAAATAGGACTATAATTAGGAACAAGGCTAGCCTTGTTGCCAAGGGATGCTCACAGAAGGAAGGTATTGATTTTTATGAATCCTTTGCTCCTATGGTTAGACTTGAAGCCATAAGAATGTTCGTGGCATATGCTGCTTATATGGACTTTAAGGTATATCATTAAAAGTGCATTTCTAAATGAAAAATTGCATGAAGAAGTATATGTAGAACAACCACCCGGCTTTGAGGATTTTAAGTATCCAGAACATGTCTACAGGCTTGACAAGGACCTTTATGGATTGCAACAAGCTCCAAGAGCTTAAACATTGTTAAGTTTCCTCATTGATCATGGCTTTAAGAGAGGAAAAGTAGACAAAACTCTTTTCATCAAGCATCACAAGGATCATATTTTATTGGTCCAAATTCATGTTGATGATATCATTTTTGGGAGTACTGATGAGAAATTGTGTGACAAATTTTCTAAGCTCATGACATTTAAGTTTCAAATGAGGCTCATTGGTGAACTCAAGTGCTTCCTAGGTCTTCATGTGCAGCAATGTGATAAAGGCACTTTCATAAACTAATTTAAGAATTTTAGAAATGTGATTAACAAATTTGGTTTAGAAAATGCCTCCACAATGAAGATACCAGTGAGCTCAACTATCAAGATAGATAAGGATGAATGTGAAAAATCAATTGATCAAAAATTGTACAGGGGCATCATTGGATCATTACTATGCTTTACTACAAGTACGCCTGATATCATGTATTCTGTGTGTGTTTGTGTGAGGTACCAATCCAATCCTAAGGAATCACACCTTACTGCAGTCAAGAGGATTTTGAGATATCTCAAAGGGACTCCTGACTTAGGGTTGTGATATCCAAAGGAATTTGGATTAGAATTAATGGGTTTCTCAGATGTTGACTTTGCAGGTTGTAGAATAGACAAAAAAATGTACAAGTGGATCATGTCAATATTTTGGTTCAAGATTAGTATCATGGTTCAACAAGAAATAGTCAACTGTGTCAACCTCTACTGCAGAAGCAGAATACGTTGTTGCCGCAAGCTGTGTTGCACAGATCTTTTGAATGAAGTCTCAACTTCTTGACTATGGGTTAAGTATCCTTAAAACTCCTATCTATTGTGATAACACCTTTGTAATTGTCATGTCTGAAAATCCTGTGTTCCATTCTAGGACAAAGCACAAAGATATAATATATTAGTTTATTAGAGATCATGTGCAGAAGGATAATGTGAAATTAGAATTCATACCTACTGAAAGTCAAATAGCAGATATTTTCACAAAACCCTTAGAAGAACCTAAATTTTGTTTATTTTAGAGGAGAATTGGGTGTTCTGGATTTAAATGAGTAAGACATTAGTCCCATGAAATGAATATTTCTGTAAACAGAGTGTCAGGCTACTACAGCAAGGTTCATACCTTATTGCAAGAATACTTGGGAATTACCTTACTGCAACAAAGTTTACCCTTACTGCAGTAAGATACGTTACACTAACACTGAATAGTCACATCATTACTACGTTGTTTCTCAAGAAGCAGTTTGTGGCCACATACACACCCCATCTTTCATCATCCAATTGAAAAGGTTTTTATTTTTGCTATAAATGTCAAGCATTTTACTCTTTACGAATACCATACTGTGAAAACCCTTTCTCCCTCCCTAAAATTCTAAAACACTCAAAAACTCTCTCAACTTCCAAAATCAACCAATGACACCGAAAATGACCAAATCTAAGGACATAACTGAACCCAAATCATCTGAAGCCAAGTCCCAAATAGGGTTTGTAGTTGATTTCGACTCACTTAATTTGGCTAGTGATGACATCAAAGAAGTCGTCAATCCATTTTCACTTGTAGGTTTCGAATTTGTCCTTTTGGCACAACAATTTGATCTTTTTAGGGATGGTACATCAATACCTGGACAGTGTAAGGGAAGATAACAAGAACAACGTCACAGAGGATCATGATGGAATTAAGATTTCTGATAAGGTTGGGGACAAGGACCTCACAATTGATGCAGAAACCCTTGAAGAGGCTCTGAAACTCTCCAAGGAGGGAGAGATCTCTATGGATGAGAAACCATATAGGCAGCAAGGCTGTAAATGCTTGGTGTAGACAACCAAGATCATCCCCTGCGAACAATGAGAGTTGCACTACCCCTCAAATATAAGCTATTGGCAGACGCATTAAAGAAGGTGTTGTTGTCTAGGGAACATGGCAAAGATCAGATCACAAAAGATCAATTGGCAATCATGAGTGCCATTCTCATAAAGAAGAAGATGAACTGGGCAAACATTCTTCTTCGACAACTAGCCATAGACTGTGAGAAGAACTTCGTTGGAAGGATCTGGAGCATGATCCTTGAACATGTGTTGGCTATCCCTACAAAGGAAGGAAAGAAGTTGAATCCCAATAAGGTGATCAACTCAAAGGCCATCTCCAACTGGGGAGTCAAACCTAACAGTGAGGGTGTTGCCAAGGCTGCTACAGTAGAGGTTGCTGAGGTTCACAAATAGCAATAGAGTCTGGGTCTTCTGGAACCCAGACCACTGCCTAACCTCCTACTGTGGCTTCTACAGAAGCCACAAAGGCTCCTGCCTCAGCCAGGACACTCAAAAAGATCTTGAAGAAGAAGGCCAAGAGAAAGTTAGTCCTTCCTACTGAGTCATCTCTCAGTAGCAAAACCTCTCAAGAGGCAAGAGTAAGCCCTACTACAGTAAAGTCTATCACTGTAGACTCCAACCTTACTACAACAGACACAAAGGATGCTACATCAATAAGAAATCATCCTCCTATGATCATCACCACCACTGAGGTGATTGCTGAAGTACTAAAATACTTACCACGTGAGGCAACCCTTCTCCACCTCCTACAGCAAGGGAGGAGATCATGCCTTCTGCAATGGAGGTTGATGACACCACAACAACCACCACAGAAGCCTCTCCACCACAAACATCAACCCCAAACCTTATGTCAACCACAAAAACCACCACCACATAAGCAAACATCATCATAAGATCACCATAAAAAATAACCACCTGACCTCAACCAAATATCGATCCCAAAGTCAAAGATAAAGAAATTTTAATTAAGGTCCCAAAACCAAAAAGGGGGCAACAACAGATTGAGGCAGATGCTGCCTTTGTTGCACGTCTTGCCATTGAAGATGGTGCTCATCTCATTGATACAACTCTTGCAGCAACTCTCACAAATCCTAATGCCTAGGTTGAGGTTGCTGCAGCCATCCATAGTGACATTGAAAATGCCAAACCAACTCCAACCTCGAATCAAACAGCCACCATCACCACAAGTCAAAATATTCCCACCAAATCACCTTCAGCTTCCACCAGAAGAAGAAGCACTAGAAGGTCCAAGAGGGAACACAGACCTCCTATCAACAAAAACCCTCTTTACCACATCCTTCAAAGAGTTAATGATGATGGTACCTCTACAGACACATCCATATATGCCTCAGGGATTAGAGTCATGTTGGACATCAAGTATAATGATAGTAATTATCAATGCAAACAACTCTTCATGGACAAGAAAGTCCTTCTAGAGTTTGTGATGACTCTAAAAAAGAAAAAAAGGGTTCTACAACTGCTTCAACATGACACAACAACCCTTCTATAAGAATGTGTGACTATCATAATAAGAGGCAGGATTTCTGCAGGTGGCAACAACACTGGTGATGATAATGACAATGCCCCTCTCCCTTCTGCACCACAACAAGACAGCTCAAATGATGGGCTTATTGATATGGTTATTACAGAGTCTTCTGCACAAGATCCTACTGTCACTTCTTTAGCAACCCAAGGGGAGTTAACTCCACAAGTAGAGGAGGCTTTTGCTGGCATTAACCTCATTGCTGAGGTGGCCTTAGGACAATATTCAGAGTTGGGAGCTATTTCTCAAGGCATGCAAACCCCTTTGTATCAAAGCATTCCTTCAGTACACTCCATCACCATTGTAGAGAGATAATTTTATGATATCATTACTGCAGAGTCCCCTCTCTGTAGTATTTCTCAACTCACACCACCACAACAACCCATCTACACCACCTCACCACCCCTAACCACCAACAAATCACCATCTCCATTCCAAACCACCACCACAACAAGAGCCACAACCCATTGTTGCTCCCTCTGAAGTCCAACCATAGCAAATGATAGAAGCATCTGAGGACTCTATACAAGAAGATGAGCAATAGGAAGGAGTATGTCAAGAAGTGACCAAGGCACCTGTAAAAGCATTTGAGGCTTCTGCACAAGAAGTTGAGCATGCCACATGAATGCCTGAGGTGCCTGTAGTAGTGTCTAAGGCTATTGCGCAGCAAAAGCAAACAGCAATGGACATGCCCATCATACAAGATGTTAGCCTTCCATTGCTGCAGAAAAGCACACTACTATATTCCTAGTGGTTCCCTTTCTACCACTACTTATATGCTCTTCTGCACACTCTGAGAAAATCAATGAAGACCTTGCTGCAGAAGGATCGAGCTTCCCTGCATATTCTAAAGCCCCTCTTGAAGTAGTGTCACCTATTCAAGAATACTTTAAGCTCTCTCTTGAAGGTTCCCCCACAACACAAGAACGAACAGCACACCATACTTCTGCTGCTTAACGGGCTGCAGTCAAACTTCATGATCCAATGAAGCTGCTGTAATTATTGACCACACAAGTAATCCAGCTTCAACGGCAACAGGATTAGCACTTCTCTACTACTAACTCCAATATGAACTCTACTGCTGAGTCCCTTCAAGATCAAATTAGCAAACTCTAGCGTGCAGATGAGTATCTCAACACAGACTTCACAAAGGTCATCACTGAGATCAAACATCATACGAGGCATGCAACCACCACCGCTACTATAACAAATACTTCATTGGCTATTATGAAGAAGTCTATGAGGGAAATGCATCAACGGACTATAGAAAGACAACAATCTCAGTTGAACTCCCTCACCAACACCCTTATTGAGCAAGTTGCATGCCTAACAGAGTATGTAGAGAGACAAATCACCTCCTTAGCTGATGATATTGCCATGCTCAAGTATCTGATGGAGAAGAACCAAACAAAGAACAAAACAGAACTCCATCGATTCAAGTCCAAAATCAATGATTTGAGCCAATACTTAATAGGTAGCACTCTCTTCCCTTTCATTGATGCTAACAAATAGGGGGAGAGTCTAAAATAGCAACAGCAAAGATTGAGGACATCATTCCATTCATCTTTGGACTCACAAAGATAATCAAGTGCATTACTGAACAAAAGTATGGTCGGCGCTCATCTGGTGGAGGATGCCGGCATCAAAATCAGTTTTGATCTCTTCAATCAAGCCTTAGAGCAGAGAATTAGCAGAGGGGTACAACCAAACTCATTAGGAGGTTCACAGCAAACTACAGTGTAGACTACTTCAAAGAAAGTTACTGTACCTCCCAAGCCTGTGCCTCCAGGTCCCATGACAAAGAGTAGGAGAGATGATGATGACCCTAGTGCTCCAAAGAGACAGAAGCAGTAGAGCATGTGAACCCATTTGAATGTCTCAAAATTTTGTGTGTTTGTTTTTCTTTGATGTAAATAAAAGAAAAGATGTATTTCTTTTTGCTGTTTAGATAGAATTTGCTATCATCAATATAAAGAGAGATTCTTGAGTCAAACCCATGATGTATAGAAATTGAGTGATAGGCAAACCCTAGCCTTGGAAATTTCCAGTATGCATCAAGGCTGAGACTCGTCTGTTTGGAAAATGAGCCTGCAATGGATGCGAAGTAAAGTTGATTCAGAAAGGAATGCGGCAAGGCTGGTCCAAAGAGGAACGTAGTAAGGCTGGCTTAGAAAGGAATGCTGTAAGACTGACAGCATTGAGGTCATGAGTAAAGAGACAGTAAGGCTTGGGAATTTAGGCTTTTGTAGTAAGGAATGGTTTATCCTGGATTGCTTCTGTGTGAAAAGGACTACTGTAGTAAGACTGAATGACAGTAAGGTTTAGTTCAACAAAAGGGTCCAGATGAAGTCCAGGATCACGTATTGCCTTTTTGCACTGTGTAGTGTCCTTTCCTGAATAAAAAACCAAAGGTCAGGAGTTTGTGAATATGGTTTCACGGTGACATGAAAGTGATGTTTTAAAAAAAGGACAACTTCAACAACGGCTAGAAACTTTGCCTATAAATATAAAGACAATGCCCAAGGTTTCATAACATTTGAATTTTTTGAATCTCCTTTGCGCTGAAAGAAAGACAAGTGCAGTAAGGCTTCAAGTGAACTGTGTGAGAAGTTGATAGCTAAAGATCTGAGTCAGCTATTGAAAGCAAGGTTAAATAGTACTAGTGTTGGATAAACAATTGCAAGAGGCTGTTTCGAGTCCTGTTGAGGGAAGAAAGATCTTGTAATTGGTTTGTATTGTCATTTACACACTGTAAGGTGACAGGTTGATTGTAAGCCTAAAATAATCACACATAATACTATCCTCTTGACATATCATATTGATAGTCAAGAGAAGATTGGAGTAAGGGATATAGCCATATTTTAGCTATATACTCTAACCAGTATAAAAACTCCTTGTGTCCTTACATTACTGCTTTCATTATCTTTAACCTTACTGCTAATCAACTTCGACCAACAATAAACTAAAAGGGACCAACATTACTGCAGTACAGTTTCGCATTACTGCAGTAAGCTTAAAACAACCTTCCTGTCTAACTAACCTTTGTTAGTTTGATAGTAAAGTTTCGAAAAAGAGAGGCTGTTCACCCCTCCCCCCTCCCCTAGTCTCCCAACAAGCTATATTGAGACTTACATGACTCTGATGAGTTGATTTGAGCATGCCAACACGAGGTCACTGCTAGTCCTATCGCTACCTTGGCACATGCACAACCTATAGGTTCCACCTGTCTCTTGTGTGTGACTACTCATTCTCGCCCTTGGGTCATAGATTTTGGAGCAACTCATCACATGATTGGTGATCTGCATCTCATTTCCTCGTCGTCTTTCGTTCCTTCTACTTCTATCACTTTGGCTAATGGCTCTTAGTCCAAGGTGATCGATATAGGTTGTGTGCCTTTGGGTCCCTCATTATCCCTACCTTCTATATATCATGTCCCACAGTTTCCTCATAATTTATTATTAATCAGTTCCATTACACGTGATCTCAATTGTAATGTTGTTTTCTCGTCTTCCTCGTGTTGTTTTCATGATCGGACACGACTCACTCTTACACTTAGGGGACTCTCACTTGACTTGGATGATCTTACAATAATAACATAACCCCTATGTATACTCTCCACTTCCTCTAATAGACAGTGAAGATTAAAATGATTTAACGGTTAGATGAAACCCTTTAGAGTTCTCCTATAGTAATCCTAAAAATATTCCTTTAGATATTTACATGGAAAATTCTAGACAATATTAAAACACTTGCACCATAATATGTAGACAAAAATATCTATGGGTAAGCTAAAGACACCGGGCTTAGGCTTAAGCTTGGGCTTACTCTTGTAGTTGAGCTTTAGTTGGTTTTGTTACCTTTAACAGTGTATGTAATTTACCAAATTATACTTGTAAGAAAAAAAATGTGAAAATAAGGAAGAAAAATGATAGTAGGTTGAATGCATGTGACATAAATTACGGATGGTTTTATATTTTTTTTATTTTCTCCGTCCCATATTAATCGTAACATTTTTCTTTTTGGGCCGTCCTATAATAAATGAAACGTTTTTTTTTGTAATCTTTTAACATAAAAAAAAATATCAAATCAATCTCATCTACTATAGTACACCCATTAACTTTTCTCTCAACTGTTATAATAAACCCCTTTAATACAGAAAATAAAAAAAATCTTTTTCATCAAAATCCACACAAATTTATTACTCGCTTCGCATTTAATATGGGACGAAGAGAGTACCATTTGATTTTTTTGAAATGTGAAAATATTGCAATTTTTTCGAAAATCGTGATAAGACGAGATGATGTAATTATTTTGGAACAGGGTTAATATACCACTCCCTCTGTCCCAGATTGCTACGAATCTAGATTCAAGAACCGATGGATCCGAATATCATAATCAAGCAGCGATCAACACAAACAAGAAATCAAACGATAACATACGAGATTTAACGTGGGAAAAAACCCAATTGCCGGGAGAAAAACCTCCCACAAAAACCAATCCACTAATCGAATCGTACGATTACAACGATCGCTCGTCTCTCTCCACTAACTTAATCTCATCTTGTGTTTCGCTCAAATCCTAGAGAAAACTTCTCACAATCTCTATAACAACCTTTTTCATTCGATGTTCAATTAAATTTGATATAGGGTTATTTGTAAACTCATAAATAAAAAGATATACGTCAAATCTCGACCGAAACTCACATTTGGCCCAATCCCTCTTCACGCTGAAACACGACCCGCGCCCAGGCGTAACCAGGCCCGCGTCTAAGCGCTTTAATGGTTCACCAGAATGCCTTGCTTCGTGACAAAGCCCGCGCTCGAGCGTGGCTCATGCCTGCGTCCGGGCGCTTTATATCATCTCCTGCGGTTGTTATATGATGTCGAACTCCTTTATCCTCCTAACTCCTTTATGACAATTTCAATACAAATAAATTATGACATATTATTAAATATGAATATCCCATATAAATTATAATATTTTTAAATTTAATAACTGTTGGACACCCAAATATCTATATTATTTCTACTTTCTATCGCATTATCTTTATAATTATTTCTTTTTATTTTCCTATTCATTCATAATTTTCTACTCCCTCCGTCCCACATAAATTACAATATTTTTTTAATTGGCAAATTTTTCGGTATAAAAATCCACAATGCTCTTACTTTTTATCACTTTATTTTTTATATCATTATTTTTTTTCTATCAACTCATAAGTTTTCCTCATTTTTTTTATAATAACATAAAAATATTTTTATTAAGTTTAATAAAGTTAATGATTTTATTAATAATTACGACAAAGTCAAATTTTTCGCTGAGAGAAAGGAGTATAACTTAAACTGCCTTGACCGGAACAAATTTTCCTTCATTCGCTGCCCTTACCGGAGAACAGAATCCTATATCTCAATCCCCATTACCGGCCGTCCACCTCAATAATGCATCAAATCGCCGGCGGCATGGCTCGCCGAGCCGCCGCTAGGGTTTCTCTCACCCCTTTCCGTCTCCTCTCTCCTCAAACACCGCCGATTTCTCCCTCGCCTGACCATCTAGGACTCGTTTCAGGTAAATACACGGACGCATTCTCGAATAGGTTTTTTTTTTTTTTTTTTGGGTTTCGAGGAGCTGTTTTGGTTTGACGTGATTGAATCGGATCAGGATTCGATGGGGCACATCACCTGCGAAGAATTAGAAGAATGATGTCGTTTGAATCACGCGGCGGTCGTTTTGGTTGTTCGATGGTTGTGGCCTCGCGGCCGTTCTGTTCTTCTTCTGGTTCAGAAAACCCTTCAGGTTCGATCTATTGTCATCTAGAAAACCTTTTTGTACATTCCTCTAGACGAATCGATCAGATTCCTCAACTTGTGATTTTGGATAACATTCATTTAAGTAGCATAAATCTTAAGAATAAAAAGGAATATTGCCATAGGAAAAGTTTGCAATGAGTCATGTAAAAGGTGATTGCGGGGCGTGTGCAGTAAAACATGTATTAGAATGACATGAAGCTGCTGCTGCTGCGAAATTTTATGAATTGGTTTTGATTGCTTCGAGTATGCAGAGGTGGTGAAGGAGCTGCATGGGAAGGTGCTGGACTCAGTGAAAGTGAAGCGGTCTGCTCCACCGAACGCATGGTTGTGGTCAATGATCGATAAGTGTCAAAACAAGGATGATATCAGGTTTTTGTTCGATGCCTTGCAACATCTTCGAGTCTTTGTAAGTGATTCGGATATTGGGTTAAGTGATTAAGATGTTCTGCCTATAATTTTGATTTTGATAGTTTGTGTTTATTTTGTTATTCCTAGCGTCTGTCGAATCTTCGGATTCATGAAAACTTCAACTGTCATCTCTGCCAAGAAGTCGCCAAGGCTTGTGCTCGTGTTGGCGCCATTGATTTGGGTTAGTGGATTTAATGTCTAATGACTCTAATCTATATTACCAGCTGCTTTACGTTTGATGTATGATGTTAATTGTTAAAAATTCACATAGATGAAAATTGTGAATGATAAGACCAATGATAAGGTTCTATATATAAATTGGAGAAGATCAATGATAAGGTTGTAATCTGGAATCTACAGGAATGAAAGCTCTGTGGAAGCATAATATATATGGGCTCTCCCCTTCCGTGGCATCTGCCAATCATCTCTTGGTAATGATTTTGTTGAAACATCTTACAAGTTTTAATGATATTCTATATTCATATCCATTTTGCATATATTTGAATTTTGAAAGTTATTTCATTTGCAGTCATATGCAAAGATCCATAGAGATCCTGATCTCATGGTCTCAGTAATGAAACTCATCAAAACAAATGATTTACCTCTACAACCTGCTACTGCTGATATTGTCTTCAGGTAAAACCAAAAATCATTTTCAGTATCTTGGATGTGGTACTTCATACTTTGTTGGTTCGTAATACTGTTGACCCTTTCTTAATTTCTTTCCAGTGCTCACCTGACCTTGGTTCTCTGTACTGAAATTTGTTGGGTTCTACTTACTAAGCTAGTCATTGTTTGTACGCTCAAATCAACAGGCTGTTGTATTAGTTATTATTAGGGGTGAATGTGATGAAGGATGGTCAATGCTCTCACTATATCTCATAGTTTTCGTCGTGAAAGGTTGAGTTTTGCAGTAGAGGTCAAATCAAAGTTTTTCAGCCTTATAGTCCACGAACATGACTTGGTTCGCGCTTTGAGAAGAATCTCAAGATTTAGTGGGACCCTTGAGAAAAATGATATGCTTGTGCGAGCTTCCTATAATACATTTGAGCTTCTTTTGGTCAAGTTCTTGAATTTTTCACATGGAAAAATTTATGTTTCCCAATTATTGTGCAATGCATCCTGTGGAAATTATCATTTGTATTGTGGGCAATGAAACTGATTAGCTATTGATCTGATCAATGACAGGATTTGTTATGATGCTGATGACTGGGGGTTGATCTCTAAATACTCCAAAAGGTTTCTGAAGGCTGGTGTCAAACTTCGGAAAAATACGTTTGACACTTGGATGGAATTTGCAGTGAAGAGAGGTTTCGATTTGCTCATTTATCGTTATCTTGTTGAATTTTTTCAATTATCCCATTCTTTTTTCACTCTTCATTGAATCTGTCACATATTTCCCTTGGCATTCTCTTTGGATTCTATCATAACTGACCCCATCTCATCACTAACATCTAAAGGAGGATAATATCGCCCAGAATGACTAGTTTCAAATTTTACATTACACAAGAAATAGTGATACACACCTTAGACCACCTTTCAGTCATTCAACTGGATAAAAGAAAAAGAGCAGGATGAAGATCCGGGAGTTCAGGAAAAGAAAAAATGACTACTATGCAAGAATAGGAGAAGAGATAGCCATTGAGGAACTTCTGTTTCTCCTACAAGACCAACAATTCTATGATGTCTCTGTCCTACAGCTAGGATATAGTGGGATAATGGGGTAGAATCTGCAAAATGAACCATTGAACTTAAGTGAATGAATTTTGGATATTCTGTGGGCTATATGCTAATATTCTGTTGACGTGTAACCTTCTCATGTGAAGCCTTTATGTGGTGTAGCTGTAGAGGGAAACAAGGCATACAAGCTCCCTGCTGATCTGTGTTAGTTGTGCAGGTGATACTCAATCTCTATGGGAAATTGAAAACTTGAGGTCAAAGTTGTTTGAGGTGCATTCTCTTAAAAGTGGATTTTCGTGCGCAAAGGTAATCATGATTTTCATTGATGGTTATCCAAAAGTTGACACTATGCTTCCACCACAATTTCCTATGAATAAATGTGTGGATCCTCCCTCACCCTTAGAACTAAGAAAACAAATGTTAGGGATGGTACCATTGTGATTCTAGAGATGAAAAGTTTCCTTACCAGTAATCCGTCACTCTGCTGTGACTTGTAACATTGCAACACTGGTGTTGATAGCAAGTAAATATCAGGGGAGAAAGATAAGTACAAGCAAGTAGTACCATTGCGTTAGGAGTCGAGTTCTGACGTGAGAGACTAGTTCTGTATGAGTCGAGTTACACACTGAGTTATGTAGTAACAAGTAACAACTATGAGTTGAATAGATAAGGAAGTATTGGCTCGAACACACTGTCGAATGCCCTTCAAAATAGTGGCCCTTTCACTTGTTCTTTTTTGCATGTAAGAGATTGAATAAGGATGACCCTTGTCATTGGTCCTCCACCTCTCCTAGACCTAGACAAAAAGATTATGGAATAAAGGAGAATACTCTAATCTGTAAAATTGATTGTCTTCTTTGAAGAGTGCTCTTACAAACTTAAGTTTACAAGGCTCTGTATAAACTGTGGTTCAGAGGGTACAACTAAAATTTTCACTAGAATCTTCTTTGAAGCGTATTGCTTTTTTATATGTTCTTCCTGTATTACCTATCAACTTTCTATTTCTCAAGTTTACAAACTACTATCAAGTTTGGCATGCGTTTATGTATGTTCTATCCACTCAGTGATACTGTCCAAGTTACTCATTGACGTCTTTTCACCCTCACAGGGGTTTTTGCTTGAGAGAAAGCCTGATAATGCTGCTGCCATGATCCAAGTTCTTGATCAGGTATGTCGTATGAGCCCATGTTATATCTATGAACCTTAGGTTTAGCCTGTTTATTGCTTTGGCTGCTTTTTGATAACCTTTGTGATGATCAAATTTATTTCCATTATCAGGTAAGAAATTTATAAATGTAGTTTCCCACTGGAGATATCCTAGCTTTCATAATTGATCTTAAGTTTTGTGCTGCTAAAGTCCCATGACTAATTTGTCCATGGCCAAAGTTAAGTAAATTTGAAAAGTAAGAAGGCAATGTTATAGGAAAGGGATTAAGATGGAAGCGTCCAATATTATTTTTTAATTCTATCACCAGTTCCAAAATTCTTTACTAGCATATTTTCGGTTTGCTGTGGAAAGAGAATACACTTGGCCGAGAAGGATGAGCCAGCTATAAGTTGTCTCTTCTTTTGCTGTGGAGAACGTCATGGTAAAAGGCAGGATATGTTAAAGTGAGATGACAGTTATGTCAAACTAGGTACTCTTGTTTGTTTCTCTTTTCACCGTAGAATCATGTAGGACTTTCGACAATTTTAACAATTTGCGCCGGTTGGTCCCCGCTATTTTTTCAAATTAGTATTCCCTCCGTCCCATTCAAATTATAACGGTTTGATCCGGTACGATAATTTATATGTGTGTTGAATTACTCCCTCCGTCCCAAAAAGATTGCACTATTTTGACCGGGCACGTATGACGATAGAAGTTTTGACTGATGTTGCGGGATGATTAAACATTGTTTTTTGAGAAAATATCATGAAACGTTAATGATAGTAAACATTATGTACTATAACCGTTTGTCAATAGAAAAATTAAATCGTATCATTTAGATGAGTAACGAATTTTCTCAAATTGCGTGTTGAATAGTACAATGAGAGAGAAACGTTGCAATAATTATGGGACGGAGGTAGTAATAAGAAATGTCAACTTCGTCCTTCTAAGTGTGAGAAAAAGGAATGAGGAAAAGAAGAAACAGAAATAATGATAGGTAAGTTGATGTGATATAAAGTAATGATATTTTTATATTTTTGTGTAAAAAAAATTGTTAAATATGAAAAGGTTTGTAATTTGAATGGGACATCAGTGTTGTAATTTGAATGGAACGGAGGGAGTAACATTTAGCCGTGAAATTTAACATTTCTATTTGTCCAATAGCTGCATTTGCAAGGGGGTAACAGTGGAAGAGAGAGAGAGAAATAGGAAAAATGCACTTTACAAGTTACAGAACCACCTGCAAACACATACTCATAGGGTGGGATATGATAAATTTGACACGACTAATCTAACTGTCCTCTTTCTCGTGTCTGCCTCGATGAAGTGTTCGTGTAGTATTTACTAGAAACAACGGTAAATGTTTTCCTCTTGTATTATTACTAGAACTGGCGGTAAGTTTTTCCCTCTTGTATTTTTTTTTTCTTTTGTCTAATTTTACCTTTAGCTGTATTATCTAGAGAGAAAAACTTAGATTCCTCGAAAATAAATTCAGTCAATGGTCATCGATAGCCTTAACAACTAAAGTCTTCCTTTGGTCAGTCTGCCTGACTGAAGATGAAAAAGGGGCATTCGTCTTCATCCTTTTTCTTTGGAAAGCAATCAACTATGCTGACCTTTGATGATCAGACTAATTAAGCTGAAAGAAGAAATTTTCCTGAACTGAATGCAATATCAATTTAAACTAGGTGTGCTTGAACTTGAGACTAGACACATTACATAGTGCTGCATGGTACAGTTTTTCAACTTGCTATCACCAGAGTAAAACATGATGCTAGATCTTCCGCATCGAATTCCTCTTTGTACACATATTTTTACATGTCTGAAACCTAGGCTTTGTCGAAATCTAGTCTTTGATTGTATGGAGCACCAAGCATCAATATTATCAGGAATCTGAACCTTTGGTATACCTCCATTTTAGTCTTAGCTCTAACTAATGGACAAATGAAAAGGAATCCTGTACCAAATGCACAAAATGCATAGGGTGATGGTTGGTATATAACTGCCAATAACAATGTCAATATAGCACGGTCTATCAAATCCATAATTGGTAATGATGAAAAAGTTCATGCATGCCTAGGCGTTCCCGGAGACTCTTCTTGAGGTGCCTGAGGTTCATCCATGAGGCACATTTCACTTCAGTATTTGTGAGGCACCAGTTTAGGACCTGGGGTCTAGGCAGGCCTAGAGGTGCCTGAGGCATACTTTTTAAAGGATTCTCGACAGTTTGCTGTCCTTTATTCCTCTCTATCATAGAAGAGGATATAGCTCTGTTAGTTAATATTTCTCGCTGAATACATTAGGTAGGACCAATTTGTCTAAATGAGTACGGAGTATTACAGTTTTTCCCTCCTAAAAAATCAAACTTGAATTGAATTTAGGAATAGGCTGCCTATAAAATAGGGGTTCTTACAAAAAAAAAAAAAAAAAAAAAACCACCTATAATCTTTACTATTTACAAAACCCTGAACCCTAAACCCTAAACCTTCAAATAGCCGAATAGAGCAAAGGCCGAGAGAAAGGAGATAGGAGATGAACAGACAAAATCTCATGCAGTCTCTGCAAGGGCAAGAATCTTAAAAACGATGTTATAGATGTGTTAAAGGACATCACAAAAGGATATGGGTCTATGTCACTCCTTTGAGAAGCATGTTTCAAAAGAATTCTTTCCAACCATATCCTGACTTTTCTTGCATAAAAGCAATCAATATCTATCAGCATCTACCTCTTTTGTGTCATCAATATCAATAAGAGTTGTCAGGGTGTCACTTTCAGTAATTAGCGCTTGTGGGAAAACTTCTTTCACTAGCAATATCGCGAGTGATGCAATCACCATATACTCTAGAAGTCCCCTGTAAACCTTTCTAGAAATTTGTTGTATCATGGCTCTCATAGCTGGCTGCGGTAGTACCATCTTCACGAAGAAAATGGTACTTTGGTTCTTATTGTTTTACTTCTGATCACAGCATAGAAATATGTTGTGTTCCTGTCCAAAACCTTGGGTCCTATGTTCCTTGTTTGTTACATATAGTGCATCTTCCTTCAGCCAAAAGTTTTTCAACCTCAGACGCAACTTGATTCAATCTCTCCTTGACCTATTGAGGGAAGCCGTCACGCTTCAGTTGCTGGAGATGCTTCAGAAATGCATAACTATTAACCCTTCCATGTACCACATGCACAGCCTTATCCAACCCTGATCTGATTGGTTTCTGCTGGACAACCTGTGCCAGCGCGTCGCAGTAACATTGGAGCTGTCAGTTTCAGTTATTGGCGTGGTATAGATTTGTTGATGCTCATTATGTTGAAAACTGGAGTAGTGATTGACACTGAACTAGCTGGGTACTTTCGTGACATGGGCTACAATGGGTGAGCATGGTACGGGACGGTCCGGTTCTCAACCATTTCCCGTCCCGTCCCAACTTTTCCGGTTCTTAAAAAATTGTGTCTCGTCCAGTCCCAAATTCTCAGTACCTATTCTTCGGTATAGTGGTACGGGAAATTCAGAATTTTCGGTTCCTTCGGTACTCTTGATATACTGTTCATGTTCAACAACAAAAACTAAGAGCAGTAGACGATAGTTACTGAAAAAAAACACCACACTTCAACATAAAAGAAGAGGGGAAAAGCAAGCATGAGATGCTTAAACAACATTCAGAAAAAGTAAAGCAAAGCAAAATGACAAAACAGTAAACTTCATATCTATTTATACGTTATGATAATAAGGATAGCATATTCCTCTAACAATTTAAATTAAATCAATATGACTTAAGTTATACTTGTATAATTCTTTTAACTCAAAACAAGTTAGTTATATACATCGGTTCGGTTCGGGACAAAACGACATTTCCCGTATTGTATCGAACTGTCGGTTCTCACATTTTCCAAATCTCATCCCTACCAAATTTGGGTCGGGACAAGCTCGGTACGACCGGTTCCTTCCGGTTCTCAGGCCGGTTCGGTACCACGGGAAAATTTTGCTCACCCTACATTATCTTAGTGGTTTACCAATTTGGTCGTTCATTGTCAACGAAACTACTATCCTACAAATTAGTAGGGTTGAAATTTTTTTATACAAGAGTTGCGACTTCGTTTTATGCATTTGGTCGAACAGAAATAGCTGTTCTGGATAGCTTCTGAAGTAGGTTCTGCTCTTCCTTGTTGGTAATGGATCATAATTTGTTACATTTTCCTTGAGCAATTTTTTGTGTAAACATATACCCTCTTTTAGATTTTATTTTACATATATTATAATCGTCTATGCAGACTTTGCCTGAAGAGAAGCAGAAAGAAATAGTAACTGAACTTCAAAAGCTGGTGGGCAATTGGCTTTCAGAGGTTGTCAAGTGTCAAAAAGTGGAAGATCAGAAGGTATCAATATGTTTTACTACTCGAAATTTCTGCTTTATGAAGACTGTCTGCTTATACCCGATTGAAGCATCATGCTCCATAATGTTCCTGTCGGTTAAAAGGTTAAAAACATGTTGATGCATTGCTATCAAAAAGCTCAATCGTACCTAGATGGTACTATAAAGCTCAGAGGGCTATAAGGCGCCCTCCTAGTTGATGCGTAGCGGTTAGCTATGGGGGATATTGTTGAAAGTTGTGATAATTAAGATGTAGATATCATTTGAGAACTTCTTAAGAATTCAGATCATCCTCGTAAGACGTCAAAACTTTAGAATTCGGAGTTCCATCTTTCAGGGACCTCCTTCTATTATTGTTTGTGCCTCATTGCTACTGCTTTAGTTTTAGTTTCGCACTGCCTCGACTAGTTTTAGAAGTATTGGTTGAAAAGCAATTGAGCAGAAAATGGCATGAAGATGGAAGAGTTTGGATATTAGTTTGGTGCAAGTTATGATCGCATTTTCAAACATGCAAGTTGATGACTATTTGTAAGAAGCTGAAATTGTGCAAACTGTTGGTTGGGGAAAAGCTTGATTCAGTGAAAACGGAAAAAATTTAGGTGTCGGCGAGTCTTAGGAACAATTTATATGTTCATCTCCGAGCAATGCTTGACATTTAACATGATGCTTGCAAAAGCAACTACGATCTGATGTGAATTCTGTCATACATCTATGAGAAACCATCGCAGTAACTAGGCTGAATTTGATGTGATGAACATTCTTTCTGTAGATGACTAGATGTATGTCTCTTGCACATCATGTCATGGTATTCAATTTTATTTTTCTCATTGAGTTCTGTTAAACTTCATCCAAAGACAAGGTTCATCTAGATATTATTGTCTTGCTTAAAAGCAAATAAGAAATAGGACTTAGTGATGGGGTGAGAGTTATGTTTGCGCAAGGAATTCAGAACTAGATAAAACGAGCCAGTTGAACCTGGAAAAGGATATTAGGAGACCTTTGTGCTAGAAGGGTATCCACACAGTAAAGTGATATTAGATATGAAAAAGTTTTGACTTGTGATTTGTGACTTGATGATCACGAGACTATGCTGGGTTGTCCAAGACCTTGTAGGCACATTCGGTTGCTGCTGCCAGATATTGTGGCAAGCAGTTCACTAATCCTGGTGTATGGTCGTGTATCTGTTCTGGCTCTTAATTCCAGTGTGCTTCTTTTTTTCTTTTGCATTCCTCAGTGCTTGCATCGTCATATAAGATTGTTCCGCCATGATTAGTTATCATGATTCCGATCGTTATCAAACCTATCCTAAGTGTATAGTGAGATCAGTGCGCAGCATGGTTTTCTAGATTACGATTATGTTATGCTCATGCCTTGTCATTCTTGTTGCTAGCCCAGAGACCCTTGGACTAAATCTCTAAATAAAATTTGTTAGATTTTAAAATGCGAGTATGTCTTTTCTGATGCTTGTCCTTAATTTGGATGAATCAGGCATTGGATGCCACCCTTACAGCCGATATACAAGCAATGATGAACCACCTTCTGAACTTGGGCATGGCTTTTAATAAAGAATGGATGACTACTTGAAGGGCACAACCGCATGAAGCCTACCGAACCATATTGCAACTTCGCTTTGGGTCACTGCCATGTCGTCTTGCACTTCAACAGATGAATATCATCTACACATCATAGCTTCCTTATCATCTTTTTGCACCTATAATTTCCAGACACTGGCATGGGACTGGATTCGAGCTAGCTGCAACTAGAACATCACTCTCTTGATGATATGGTGGGGTTGATTCAGAGCCCAGATTACAGTTGATTGGTACAAACAGCGTTCATTGGGGAAATATGGTTTATTGCTATGGACTTTGATAATGGTGAAGGGGGAACCAGGAATGAATGCTCTGATAACTCGAGGGGTAATTTAATGATTTTGTACTCTGTATTGGTATGGTTATTGTTGAGCTCGGAAAGGGTTAGATGTCCCTAGTTTCCTTTCAAAGTTTGGCATTGCAACATTGAGCATTTCCCATATATGTGGCAATGGAATGTAAACAATTTCGGTTGGACACAACGCACGAGAGGCCAAGTCGAGGCTTTGCCTGAAGAAAAAGGTAGTACATCGGATTATGCAGCACAGGTAGATATTGTTTCATGACACTGTCATCTCGATTATTTGGTCTTATCTAGGATCACCAGGAAGTACCTACCGCTGGCAGTTATACATTCTGTTCCTCATTTAACTACATCCTATGGAACAGGATCAAAGATGTACGAGTATAAATGAGAGAATGAAAATCGAAACACAAGCATTGGCCGACATAGATGATCAATATGATTTGCAATGATCAAACATGAAGCAACATAACTTATACAACCAAACACAAGCTTAAGTAATCAGTGACATTAATGTAAGTGGAACACAGCGGCACTGAAAATACTCGCCTCAGCAAGCTGTATAGGTACTCAGTTATGCCTTCTATGGAGAAGGGAAATGGAGTGGAAGATGATCAAAAGGTAAGCGATCGACCCCAAGAGCGAGAGACCAAGCGCGACTAAGCCGACATGACAGAAGTCATCGAACACATTGCACACTTTCTTCCAGTGCAGGTGATCGTTCCCCTGAAACCCGAGCAAACCAACTGCACCAGCAGCTCCGATGGCCGAATAAAGCAATGCCACGATGATCATGTCCAGAGCTGCCGCTATGCCAGCTACCTTCTTGCCTTTGCTTGCCAGCGACAATATCAGAAATATGGCAGCAAAAACCGCTGCTATAGAATTAGCAATGACAAAATACCTGAAGCAAAGCATTTGGTCAGAAACTTATGTTCAGTATAGACACCAAACAGTATATTACACCGAAATAGATGCCTCATTTACATGAAATATTCTACTCAGATCCTAGAAGTCATATGCCTAATCTTTTATCAGGACAGCAACCTTTCAATGAAATCGATTTCTCTGCGTTGTGTCTGTGTGACAATTATGAGTCTGATCAGGCAGCGCATATATTAAAACTTGGACAGGCGAGGTCAGCACTTCGATCCTTGAACCCCGACAAACACTTCTCACGAGATAAGTCCCGTTGAGTATCTTTGGGTCATCTATCACGATTTGAACTTTCAGCAATATTGTGTTCGTCAATAGAATCAGCCATGAGCCCATGATCATCAATCAACTTAGATATTCACTTTAGATAACACGTCTTTAAGTACACTCGCAACGAGCGCCTATTCTACTTAAAGTTAAACCTTGTGCTTATATGGTTCTTGAGGACTGGTAGGATCTGAATTCATGGCATAGTCACATAAAAATAGTGCACAAATTCAACCATATGGTAATGGAACACTATACCATAGTAATAACACCTAGCCAGCTACCACAACTACCACACCACTAGGTGAGTGCAAGTTACAACTGTAGCCCCATATATTTCCCTACAATAAATACTTCCATACCACATGTTAACTAGGTCATAGGTGCATCCGCTGGTACACTCATTATATTTTTATGGATAAAAAAAAAAATAATCACAGTTCATAAAATTATATTGATTTTTTTTAGAGTAAAAAGATACTGAATTTTTATAATAAATCAGAATACAAGAAACTGTAGGTCAAGGATGTACTATACCTCAATCATGATGCAATATCAACATCAACCTTTGCTAAGTCGATAGTGTTTAAGTCGGCTATGCACTATACACCATGATCTCCATGTACGTATATGCATAGGGTATGACGTATATATCAAGACAAACCTAAAAATAGCCATGTATTTGATTTAAACCGGTTCGACTAAGGTGCACAGGAAGGTAATATCAAGATATGTTTATCTCATTCCAAGAACTTTGGATTAGAGTAAGTAGCTCCAAGAAAGAAAAAGGAGGCAAAAAAGAATCATCAAATAAATTGTACAGTTCGTCCCATTGGGACGTTATTTTGAATCGTTCCATAAATTTTAGGATAGTTATTTTGATTTTTTTATTTAAAAATAAATTTATATTAAAATAATCATAATATTCTGTTATATCCCACTACCTTCCCTCCTTCAATTTCTTTCTGTCACATCAAACTATAATTTATTAATCAAAACCATAATATATTAATCAAAATATATCAAATTCAATACACATAAAAAAATCATTCTGAATTAAACCATAACAAGATTGAATAATTTTTAATGGTTTAACTAGTGTTAACAAAGCGAAATAAACTTATTAGTAGGAAATTTTCCGAAGGATTTGATCAATTTGCAATCAACCGTATTCCACTAACTAGTTACAGCGTACTCTATTGCATGTTCTTATACTAGTACACATACTACAGTTTGATAGACTTGCACCACTTGATCAGTATTCTGGGGTATAATAATCAAAGGGATCACTTACTTGAACGCAGATAGATAAGCCGACTTGGCAGTGAGTGGAGTCGACAACTCGATAGTCCCAACACTAACCGTGACCATCTTGGTCTGCTTATCAAGCCCGAGCGTCACCGCGGCCGCCAACGTCAGCAGCATCGCCAACAACCTCAACGCCGCCGTAGTCCTCCGGCCACCTGCCGCCGCCGCTCCTTCGCCGCCCATCTCACGGTCTTTGCCCTCCACTAGCACCGCTCCTCCGTTATACTGTTGTGTTTCCATGTTAGATGCTGCTACAACAGTCCCTTATATGTTTTGATAATGTATAGTATTCACCTTTATTTTGATGAGATGAGTTTTCATATATTGTATGGAATTCTAAGAAAATGTTATGGGTGCTTTTGAGGATTTTGTATTTATAATGATGTGAGATGTTAACGGGGGAAATTAAATGGGAGGAGATATTAATGGGAGTAGGTGTGTGGATTGGAGAAATTAAAGAAGAGGTGGGAGTGTTCCAACCCATTTTTGAGTCTTCAGTGATATCAATTTAATCAAAGTCATCTTTTTTAATTGGTCAACTGAGGAGAAATTGATTTTGAAATAATATTAGGTATATATTTTTGGATATACATTTTTCTACTTGTTTACCTTACTTCGAATTTTTTAATAAAATTTATTTTTTAATATGATATCAGAACAGATCGTATTATTTGATCACGAGTTTGATTTTTATTATTCGTTTCTCGACACACACTTTGTCTTAAAATTATCAAATCTTTTGATTATACTCTAGTATATGGTCTTTATTGATGATTTGAGTAATTTCATATAATAATATGATAGTATTCTAATAGTTTTGAGACATCAAACCCCTAATTATAAGATAAAATAAAATATTGTCGATCATTGAGTTAATATTGATCCAAAAGAAAAATAATGCGAATAGTTTGTAAGAATTCAAACTTCTCTAATGAATTATTGATTACACATTATAAACTACTTAATTATATGACTTATAAGTGCTATTTTCTTCTAATCATCATCACATATCTATGTCGTATGTTCACAAGTTTAAAGTCTAAACTCAACGAAACGCACGGTGGATCACGAAGGAGTTTTGTTTTTGGAATGAGAAAATTGTTCGTGCTGCAAACAACAAAAAGGAAGCATCTGATCCAGAACTGCAGCTAAGGGTGTCAAACATGAACCGAAATCGATTATCGATCCGAAATTGAAATCAATAAACCATATAATAATTGATACGGTTTTGATTTTTAAAATAAAACCGATTAATTAATCGATCGAGGATTTTGAACCGATTAACAAATTATACGAATCAATTAATCGAAATAGATAAAACCGATTAATTGACCCGATTACCCATTCACCAATTAAGTATGCATATGTTCTCCAACCCTTGAATCTCTGGATAACCGATTTTGCTTGTGAAAAAAGCATTCTTCACTGATTCGTGTGTTTTTTTGTGTTAAACTGTTAATGCATTTCATAAGTGTCTCTGATTGACTGATCAACTTTCCTCTTGCTTTTTTTTTTTTAAAATGTTTTTGAGTTATATTAGAACATGACAATAGATGAGCTAAGCTAACCTGATTTTTTTCTCTTTTGTGAGATGCACTTCTTATCATCTTCATACCAACAAGCAATTTTTGTGCTTGTTCTGGTATGGGAATGAACTCCTACAAAAAGTTCCTCCGGTTGATTTATAGCATAGTTTTTGTTTGTAGCATTTTTCTTGAATTTGATGGAATTCATGAATTCAATTCAGTATTGTATTGATTTTTTTTTCTTTTTTTTTTATTATAATCGATTTAAATTGGTCAGAATCGATAATGAACCGATTATGAGTGGATTGTGAATCGATGATAACCGTGTAATCGATTATAGATAAACCTTTTAATCAAAATCAAATAAATTATTTAATCAAAATCGATTAACCAAAACCAATTAATAAACGATTTCGATTTTAGATATTAAACCAATTAATAATCGAATCGATTTTGACTTTGCTTATAAAAAATCGAATCAATTCGATTAAAACCCGAATCGATTAATCAAAATCAAATCGATTAATATCTTTATCTACAATAATTTTATATCTGTTGTCTGTCGTATGAATCATTTTCCCTTTTGGAATAGTGATGTGACCATTATGTTTTGTCCACTCAATATCATAGTAGAGCACCCACCGTGATAAATGAGCTCATCAAATATGACAATATCAAGCACTTTAATTAATTCTCATATGAGAAAAAAACACCATTAATTAATTCAAGAAATCCAGACACTGAAATGTGTGTCGCTGCCACACCAACAAGCATGGAGAGAACATAGAAAATTTAGAAAGTACTCTACTAGTTTACATCCAATGACTTATATTTTAAAAATATTTATCTTATTATCGTAACGTTGTCAAAAAAAAATTTCACGTTGATTCGCATTCACATCAGATTTTCTATAATAAAAAATCTATAAAAATTAAAAAAATAAATGAATGAAAAAAATGATGATATAATATTGAAAAAATATGTTAGAGTGTATACATAAACTATAAAATAAGAAATAATGAATCTGTAAATATATAATACACTACAAACAAAAAAAACACTTCTGCGACGAAAATATTAAGCGACAGAAAAAAAATCCGTCGCATAATCACATTTTTTGCGACGATCCGTCGCAAAAAATAAAATTAAAAAAAAAGAAGAAAGGAAAAAGTTTTTGCGACGGAAAGTCAACATCCATCGTAAGTTTTTACAAATTACGACGGATTCCGTCGAAAAAATAAATAGAGATAAAATTTCTTAAAATTGAAATAATTATGATCTCTTTTGCGACAGAATCCGTCGCAGAATTATAAATATTTGTTGTAATTATAAATAATTACGACGGAATCCGTCATAAATTTATACATAAAAATCATAATTTTATGATTTTTTACGACGAAATCCGTCGCAGAATTATAAATAAAAATCATAATTATATATAATTATAAGTTTGAAATCGTTACATATAAAACATGTTTTATATATTGTGTAAAACATGCAATAATCATGTTACAATTATAAGTTTGAAATCATTATATCAAATTAAGATAATTACAAGTTCAACATATTTGTTGCGCATTTCTACGTTACAATTAAAGCTATTATGCTTACTTGTTTTATATATTGTGTAAGTATCAGAATAAGGTATCGCACTTAAAAATATATGTACAATCAATGGATTATTGATAGAAATTCTTACTTTGCCTATTACGATTGGTTAACACTGCAAAATATTACGATAAAACTAAAATTAAGGAATTAAAATTTTTTAAAGATGTAATATATGACAGAATCCGTCGTATATTGTTATATTTGTGACGGATTCCGTCACATATTGTTATATTTCCGACTGATTCCGTCGCATATGTTAAGGAAACAGATGTTCTCAACATGGGAAAAGGGGAATGTATATTTTTGATGGTATATTTTGCGACGGATTCCGTCGCTGACCATATTATATTTGCGACGGATCCGTCGCAGTAAAAGAGTTTTCAACACTTAGGGAAAATCAAATTTTTTAGAAAAATGTATTTTGACTTTGGGATGGATCCGTCGCAAATCTAGGTTAAATTCGCAAACGGAAATTTATATATGCTTCGAATTCCTCTTCTCTTTTCCCTTATCTTCATCTCGCTGTAGAAGCCGTCCGCAGCCTCCTGCCTGAGTCGCCGTCGCCGCCTCGCTGTCGGTGCAGCCAGCCCGTCTCGGTGCCTCCTGCGTTTCGCCGCCATTGCCTAGCGGCCTCGCCACAGCCGCCCGGCCTCACCACCACCTTGCCACAGCCGCCCGGCCTCGCCACCGATTCGCCACAGCCGTCCGGCCTCGTCATCGTCCCCCGTCTCGCCACCGCCTTGCCACAGACGCCCCTCCTCGCCATCGCCTCACCGTCGTCGTCCCTTCATCTTCTCCCTTAACCAGCAACCACCACTTCTTCTCCGGACGTCGCGTCTCCATCCCCATTCTCAGCCTCCTGCTCTCCGACTCGCCACCGCCTCACCATCGTCTCTGTCACGGTTGGTGTTGATCATCAAGTTTTTGCATTCCCTTTTTCTTTGACTAGCTTGCAGTTCATTTTTTATGCCAAAATTGTTGAATAATATGTCCATGTTGATGATGTCTTGGCAATGTGATATATACTTTTTGTTGAGGATGATGGCGGGAACAATATTGGTTGTTTGATGGCCGATTTTTTTGGGCCGAAGACTAGAAGTGGATAAAGTTCATTGTTTTGTGTTAAATGAGTCCCAAAAGTTTGATTCTCTAAGTAATATAGGATCGGATAGATGAGTAGCTGCTGTATACTGAAGGGTACTTTGCACCCAAAGTAGCGTATGCTCTAAATGTGGAGAGTGGAGGCCATTGAATGATCTTCAGTTGTTAAAAAGTAGGTCGGAATGGGATATACGGGATGAGTTCGTTTGAAATATGATTGATCCACAGTGAAAATTTATCTCATATTGTTTGTGGGCTTATAGTTTAGCACGTAATGAACTTATATCGTGGTTATGGTCTTGAATTGCGTCGCTGGATGCTCAAAATCTAGGGGTTAAGAGATGTAGAAATGGGGATTAAGTATATGATAATGGATACTCAAAATGGGGATTAAGTATATGATACTCAAACAAAGGGTTGGATCATCTAGTTGTTCGATTTCCTAGTCATTGTATGGTAAACATTGACACGTTGTCTTCTATTCGTTACCTATCTGTTAATTAGTTTCATTTTTTAATTAATCATATACTGTTTTATATGTTTAATTTTAAAAATTATGTAATGCTATGGG
>JAOVYX010009295.1:0-34587 GCA_035668315.1 Drosera spatulata | reverse complement strand
GCCATACCCGATGGGTTTAATATATATACACATTATATTTATATGTTGAAATTCATTACTATTTAAATATATTAATGGACAAAACATAATTCTAAACAATATCAATTAACATTGTTTTAAGTTTATTGAATTTTTTTTATCAAAACTAGAAAAAAAATATACATATTTGTGTACGGGTTTGGGGAACTCGAACCTAAAAACCCACGAATGATCGGATATGGGTAACCCCCAGGTATCTCCGAACCCGATCGGGTCGGGTTTGGATTTAAGATTTTAAAATCCAATCGGGTTCGGGTCGGGTATGGGGGTGGGTTCGGGGTTTCGGGTACTACAATCCCCGACCCGAATCCGCCCCATTGCCATCCCTAAACCCACCACAAATCCCCCATCACCCCATGTGGAAGATACACAAGTTATTCCTTCCATACACTTTGAAACACAGTGCTCCTATAGGCTCTTGGACACTCGGTATGGTTGGGCCGCATTGTAGCGCTCCAGTTGGTAGATAGTAATTAAAAAATTACAAAGTATCTCGATCCAAACT
Source organism: Drosera spatulata (assembly GCA_035668315.1). NCBI lineage: Eukaryota > Viridiplantae > Streptophyta > Magnoliopsida > Caryophyllales > Droseraceae > Drosera > Drosera spatulata. The sequence continues at coordinate 34,043 of JAOVYX010009295.1, read as the reverse complement.
ACAACAGAGGCACAACTAAAGCAGAAGAGAAAAAATAGGCAGCTTGATTCACTTATTCAAGAAAAGGGTGTGCAAGTCTGAAATACAATGCATTATATAGAAAGCTACATGAAGAGACATACGAGCTTGATAACACAAGATTGTTATCCATCACAAGGCACCGCTCCCAGCAACTAAAACTCAAATGGTCTCGTAAGTCAAGACTACACATGAAGGATCTGACCAAGATGAATTAGATGGTTACCTCATAGTACAACTGTACAAATGTACAAACCAGAAACAGTGATAATCCCATAAGTCCTATTTAGCGAACCCCGTGTGTAAATCATATAATAATTTCCATCCTACGACACACATACAAAGCACATAATTTCCTCTCTTAAACAAATAGGAGAAGACACAAGGGTCAACACTTAAAATACAGCCACACACATGATACTGACAATGACTATACAATACATCCTCCATACCAGAAAAAGAAAAAAAACAATCTGCAAATCATTCCCAGAAACTCAACTCTTTGAAATAAAGGTCGAATATTACCTTTCTTTCAACTTCTGGTCATGGATTCTTGGGCAAACTCCTGTTGGATGAATACACACAGAATTACAAACAATTACAACTCTAGGATTGACCATTCCATGTCTCAAAATAAGACAAGGCATTAGAAGGATCTAAGAAAACTAGATGCAGAACCCTATCTGGGAAACAATTTCTCATCATTGCTTCACTAATGCCAGGGGAAAAAGAGTCTAATGAAGACGCAATGGTTAACCAGGGAATGGGTAGTTAACATAGGGAAATATCATCCAATTCGCACTATCTCCGTCACTAAAACTTCAATAAACCACACTGCCACTCATTCCATCACACAACAAAATCAGTAATACACGCCATTAAGTAGAATGCTAGCTACCACCACAGCACACCCGTTGCTACAACAATACTAGTACCATGGCTTCCCAAAACTCCAGCATGTACCATGCACCCAACCTATCACAGCATTTTGTTTGATCTTCGCTGGGCATGCGACTACTAACAATAGTAGGAGAAAGAACTCAAAGAAGTATTTCCCACGCCTCAATAAACGTTGCTCAACCTTTTTTCGAATGAGGGTCATAGCTCATCCACTCAATTTTAAAGATCAAAAGGGTCACCACTCACCAGGCATCGAAATATTTATCGAAACACAATCAACACCAAAAAAGAAGCACCGATACACAGATATCCAATTGAACCAATCAATCAACTCACCCAGATCGCTGCGCGTATTGACGAAGAGATCGTGCGGGCAAAACCGGACCATATAGAAAGCACAAACCTCCTTGTCATCCCATTTAATCTCTCTGTACCCTTTCTTCTCTTCCTCAGTCAAATTCCTAGCTGCAAAACAAATCACACAATCCCCCACACAAACAATCAATCTATTGAAATCCCCAACAAAAATCACCAATTTTTCATATCAATTCGTGTTCCAATCATCATCATAATCAAATCATACTCGATTTCAATTCTACAACACATAACGAATTAGATGAGGAGATGGTGTATACCTGTGCCCATGAGTTCGTCGAGGAGAGCTCGCTGAGCGTCCATCGCTGCTCAGAGTTGGGGACTTGATCGAGGATCGATTTGGGATCGGTTGATTTCAATGTTGTCGCGGGTGACCAGGGTTTCTCCACCACCACCACCACTACTGATTTTGGTGTTTCAATCTTCTTCTTTTTTCCTCTTTCGGTTAAATTTGTCATATTTTTGTAGTTTTTTCGTAGTAAAATTATTATAATATTTTGATATAGGTTGATATAAAATTTGATTTGTATATAACGATTAGTCGGAATTTTTGTATAAATTTATAATAAAATATAAATAATTATATAAATTACATATCTCAATTTAATATGTATCACGAAACAAATATTTATACTTATAAAATAATATAAAATACCTAAATATTGTAAAAATTATTGAACGGACACAATATCTTATGTAATGAAAAGGCTTAGCTCTTCCCCATGTTCACATATCGAATAGATCAATTCGTAGAAAAATAATTATAATTTTATATGAGATGAGAAAAACATGAAAAATTATTGTATTATAGGAAAGTTTATGTTTGTGGCGTATAACGTCTCGAAGAAATTCAGCTTTTGTGATGTCGAAACTTAGTGAATTTTATCAGATTTTTCAAATTCTCTAATAAAACAAATCTTTTGACAGTTTAGATTTTATCTTCATTTCATATTAATTATAACGTTTTTTTATTTGATCAGTCTCAAAAAAATTATAATCTTTTCTCTTTTAGTAATACATCCATTATCTCCTCTCATAAGTATTACAATAAATATCATTATAATCAAAAAAATATTCTTTTGATATGAAAAATGTGAAATAAAAGAATGAAATGAGAAATCATAAAAAAAAAAATATACGGAAATTATGACCGTGAATTATCAAATGCTCTGCAGCAATGAATGGTAGAATGGTTGTATTAAGAACCGCAAGATTAGATTAAATCAAGAACATTGACAATATCAATATAAAATTTGATTTTACCGAAGTCCACACACGCCAAAACTTTTTTTTTTCCTTAAAAATATCTCATACTCATGTATTGCGTTGGCAGAATATTCTGCTTTCACAATATCAATCCCCTAAATCAATTGCAAGATTGGTACTCATATGACTTTTACTTTCACAATGATCACCGCTTTGCTTGGCAGTTAGCAGATGATGCTCGCACAGCTCTAGCATCATCTCAATTACTGCCGACTTAAATATAAACGTCATTCCAACGACTACTCTCATTACCGCGACGATGGTATATGCCATTGACTACGATTCATCAAGTAGATGAAATTCGTCTGGACCAGATTAGTGCAAAGCACGAATACAAAATTGCCAAAATATCCATGCAAATTCCTAACAAGTATTCAGAAACCCGTCATTAAACTAAATTTCTGGCTCCATCTCCGCTCCGGATATACGAGTATATCCTAGAATCAACCTTCAGCGACAGTGACCAGAATTGCTTCGCATCATGACAAACCACCGGTCTACTTGTCCCCGCTCTCTCCTGTCTTTCAATAATCATAAAAAAAAAAAAAAAAAAAGTCATTACAAACATATTCGTATCATGCATATAGGAACTACAGATACCTGATGAAACAATATTTCATATTGAACTTTTATGTGCTTGGTTTCATCTACTTGGCTCACCTGATAAGCCAAGGGAAAGCCTCTCATCGAGAGAAAAATGAGATGAGAAGCACCTTACGACAATTGAACCGATGATACTAAGATATGAGACGCTGACTGGCTCTTTACTATGCTTGAAATGAAGCTAATATACCAAACACGGAAAATTTGATCTTCGAGAACAAGAATCGGTTAGATTCAAGGTCATGTCAAATGCGCTATACAATGGGTTCATCTTCAAGGTAATTGTACTCGAACTGGTAGTCATGTCTCAGTTTCCTGCACCTGAAAATCAGCACAATCATGAAGTTAAGCAGCATTCTGACTCCCAATCCCAAAAAAATTAAGAATTTTTTTAGTAAATGATTAAAGGGACTAGCTGTAAGAAATTACATGACATAGTGCCAAAAAGGGCTCGTTCCTGATCATAGCAATAATATATTCAATAAATTGCCTATAAGTTGATTAGCCTTTACTGATGTTACCAGCAGCTCAAAAACATTGACAAGTACTCTTGCAAACATATGTCATCAACAAGAAAACGAGCTATTTATGTACCATCCCAGCTGAAGTTCATCCTTCGCGTGAAAATCGAAGTACATATATGATCCCTTTTCATACTCATTGGTCACCTCGATAGGATCTGCTTGCCGTTGAAACCACGAGTTAAGACCTTTATGATATCTCCAGGACTGTTTCTTCAACTCTCTTGCAGCTAAGTATTGTTGATAAGTATTCTGCAATTGGCGATAAAGGCCGAATTCGTTGCAAGATGTTTCAACCAAGATAACAACTAGACATGCTAGAAAAGACATTAACTCAATGGATACCTGCTGAAAGTAAAATGTAAAGAACAGAATATCGGCTTTCGATGGATCCTTTCCCTGATTTGCCCAGAAGGTTGGATTGTATATAAGCGGTGCCTGAACTTGGGGGTAAGATGCAGGAGTTGATGCTGGATGCCTCTGCGGGAAGCAGCAAGAGTACGTTTGATAAGTCACTCATTACATTTCAAGGTCAGTTAGAGGACATCATGCTAAAATATAATAATAAAAATAAAATAAGATAGATTAACCAGCATCATCTTCTATGCCCAAAGGTGGTGATTTTTTTTTCCTGCCTTCTTTTACCGTATGTTTCTAATTGAAAAATAGTAGTATATGGGAACTTTGACATAATAACCGTCAAGTGTATATTTCTACTGATCATATTCTCGAAATCCTAGCAATTTACTATCAAATCAAGAACTAACAAAACCAAACAATCTACAAAAATTTAGTTAGCCCAAAAGCTAAATCCCACCAAAGATAAACACATGGTTGCAGATGTATCTATAGTTTGATATACATGACGAGCATCACCAAGCTACTTTAGCTAAACAGTTGGATGTCCAGGTAGTAGTATTTGAACAATTAGTTATGGGGTAAACCTTTGCATCACTCACATAATACAAAAAAAGTACAAAAGAACTCCACCAAAAAAAGAAGTACGATAGATACGCACATAGAGAAGGCAAAGTCTCCATTCTGAATCTTGTCATAATACTCGACCTAATTATTCAAAACTAGATGAGCAAGCCTGTAAGAGTGTATCAACAATTAAGTATCTATCACCATTTAGTTTTTCAATTTACCATCAGAACAAAAGTAATGTTGTCATCTGTCCAAGATATAAGAGAAAACTGCATGAACGGTGGCCACCAAAATTGTCATTTTTGGCTTTTTAAATGTTCAAATTTTTATTGTTAAGATCATCTTATCGTTCTATAGATAATATTAGTCATTTGTATGTATTTATTTGAGTTGTTTCTCAAAAACAAAGTAGTCTTAAAAATTAACGGTCTTAAAATCCTATTTAAAACTTCCACCGATTACCAAAGTATGTTGGATCGATTCGCCCCAAAGTATATACATGACAAATATCAATAGTTAAACTTATTCAACGGTTGGATTACCATTTAATGATCGAGAGTATAAGGTTTTAAAAGTCATCTCTCCTTTTTAGGAAAAGTGACCCCCTTTCCTTCCTATAACTCAAGATATAATAATCACTTTTTAGCTTTCCTGATTTAGAAAAATATAATAAAACAATAACATAAGGAGCAAATATCATGAAAGCTTGAAACAGGGCACCCGTACCGGTATGTAGGGCTTAACACGTAGCGAGTCTCCGGGTTGAGGACGCTTGTAGATTGCAGACTCAAGCATTTGCAAGTAATACGACTTGTCATGCATTTCCCTACAGTTTGGCATTGCTCCACCAACTGTATCGCCAATGACACCAAGATCTGCAACACTTCTTCTGCCAATAACACCATGGCTAGCGGAAGATTGGCTTGGATTAAGAGGCAGCCCGGGAGATGGATCAGAGTCTCTTGGTAATTGAGTGGGCCCAATCAAAGAATTAGATGCAACTGTGCTCTGCAGCGACAAACACATATTAAATAAGCTAGCAATCTCAAGTACATTGAGGTCTGTTTATTTGACTCCAACCCATATGCATTGCAGGATTATCTTCTAAGAAAAGAAAAATTCAAAATAAAAATAAAAATTCAAGACAGAGTACCTACTCACATCACTTGCCTGTGACACTGGATTTATCTCGTAAATGACATAAAATGAGATTAAGATACTGTAATGTGAAAGTATTATATTAAATTGCGGACTGAATCCTAGGGTTCATCTTGTGTACGAGTGCCTACTCAGTACAGAGAAGTCGGTATTTGAAGCTCATAGACAATTGAAAAGATCTTCACATACTAGCGACCATTGTGGAAATAAAAGAAGTAACAGAAGCTGCTATATTTCTCCATGCAAGGGCCGATAGATTTCAAAGCCAAAACATAAACTACAAGTCTACAACTGTTGCTGATTGGAAAACAAAGATTATGCAAAGGGCCTACAGAAAAGAAGAAGAATAGCATACCGGTAAATCCTTCACAAAAGACACCTTTGTGCCATCATCATCGATTAGATTTTTGACCAGGCTGGTACCAGGAACAGTTTCTGTGGCTGGATCTTCTAGGTTCTGCTGCAGCTCTACCTCCATCATTGTGAGACCACCATCTGTATTAAGCAAAGTCGAATAAACATTAGGACTGTATTCACCGAAAAAGACTATGTACATAAACATGATAATAGCATATCCTTTTACCACTGAGTGCTTGTGGCTCCACAGATATAACGAGGTCATTTCTGTTCATCATTCAGCATGCCCAACATCACGCCACATGCTTTATGTTATCTCCAAGATCTTCGCCGAAAATTCTTTTCTGATCCTTCAGCTCTTCCATCACTTGACAATTTCTAGATAATTATATGTTCATACTACCTTAACCGTTCCATGGATGAGACTCCACTGATCTATCTCATATCGATATCATAGAGTGTATCCTTTTATACTATGCCCACATGGCCACATATCTACTTCAAATTTTAACTCAGTCTCTTCCATCTGTTTTATGTGATGATATTTAACTGCCCATAATTAGGTTGTCAGTCAAGTTTTGATCCTATAGAACTTCTTTTTAAGATTATCACATGCTGTTGGATTGTGAAGCACTTCTAAACCTCACCAGACCAACTTTACTGCATGAACACTTAGCCTTATATCATGAATTAGAAATCAACGATATAAAGATGCACAAAAATATTACCACCATCTCTTGAACCATTTATCCTTGATCCCTGCCGAGCAGCTTGTTGATGGATAGAAGGCTGTTGCAAAGGTATGGACATACAAGTGTTGTCGCTAGATACCTGGACTCCAATCCCTAGCCCAGATTGAGAGGAGAGAATGGTGCTCTGAGGGTTCAGCTGAAATAGCAATAACATTTAGTACCGAACGAATATGTGAAGAAAATAAGGCCAAAAGAAACCTGACAAATCAGAGTACCAACAATGTCATGAATACCTCAACTTGACACGAATAGCCGATGTCTAATTTACAAGTCACCTGCACAACAATGTTTTTGGACGCATATTTCCTGACTAAAGGAAATCACACCTTTTGGACCAAGTCCTAAACCTTAAGACCTTGCTTAACTTTCATCGTCAATTGTGAACACCAATTTCCTTTTTCTTCTTATCTTTCCTTATCTTTGTCCTGATTCACCTTTCCTTTTCTGGGTTGATTTCTATCATCTAACCTTACATTCAGCAATCCGTTTAACTTGGCATTGAAGTCTTCATTAACGCCGCAAGTATAAGACACTTGAAACTACAAAAGTGTCGAATACAAATTATTTCAAGAAAAATTTGAAGGAGAAAGACATCTAGTCCTTTTAATTTTTTTGAACCTTTCTTCAGGAACAATTTTATGTATTGAGAGTTAACAGGAAATATGTATAGGAAGCATACCATTGACGAGTTATGGTCATGTGAAAGAAGTAATGAGATGGACATTTGGGCATGAATTAAAATATAGGATCTGAAATGATACATATTAAGACATGATTGGATGAACATCAGCAAAAGCAAGGTGAAGATGAAATGGCCACGCAAGACAAAGTCATATATGATCCATGTATAAGGAGATACAAAGTAACAGAAGGGGAAAGGAATGGCCGAACAAGAACTTGAAGAAAAATATAAATTCTACCTCAGCATATCATCATGAAGAGCATATAACACATAATTGAGAAGAAATAGCATAGTTGTAACATGTAGTTTACCCCACTTCATAGGAAACGGCATGACATCAAACGAAAAGAAAAGAGATGTTTTCCTACCTGTGGAAAGAATGGATTCTGTTGTCCAGGGAACTGCCTTGGATTCACACTGCCAAGAGTAGGCATCACAGGAGCATTGCCGCGACCTTGCTGCTGCTGCTGAACTTGTTGGTGTCTCCCCAGGGACTTCTCCCTTTGATCGGGAGCAATCTCAGGTCTTCCACGCATCTGAGAACAAAAGTTCAACAAATCATTATCAAATCAAAACAAGAAAATGGGCAATCCCTGCATCATTTAAAAGTTTCGTGTGAATATGCCACAACAGGAGCTAACAAATGGCAAAGTAATTTTGATTTTATTTTACTGATAGTTCATTCTATCTGAAAGTACTTTGCACTTTCAACCACATGACCTCAAGATGCTATCTAACCTCATCCATCTTTGGGACACTTTAAGGGAATTACAGATTCAACATAGCATTTCCATCAGGCTGCACGACAACAATCAATTTATATCAAAACTAACCCTACCAGACATGACCCAACTCCACATAGCAATCTCAAAAGCAGCATGATTTTGATTTGATCCCAGGATGAATACGGAACAAAAGACAAAATATTAGCAGAGTGACAGAAAAACAGCTCCTTGTGCTCACTGATTAAATCGCATCAACAAAATCAACAACAGACTTAGATCAAGCCATTGAATATAGTACAAACAACAATCTAATGAAGGTGGACAAAAAACAAGAGCAGCAGGAACTTTCTAGTAAACATGATCCATACGGTTAGAAGATCAAGGATGACTCAAAACCTCAGTATGATTCTGCAATGAGCTTCGAGGTCCCCATTGTACCCCATGACCTATAGGAGGAACTCTCCCAGCTACAACTGCAGTATCACACACACAATTTAAATGTCATAACCCAATCCTTTAACTTAGTGGTCCACTAAAGATCATCCAAAAACTTGATAAAAAGTAGGATTTAGGAATCACTTACCGCTGCTAACAAGCTTTTCGTCCACTCCTGACACATTTCTCTTTGTGTCTTCAGAGGCCAATGGAAGTGTACCGAGAGTCAGGCCACTGCTAGGAATAGCTCCAGAACCCTGAGGGGTGTTAGGGGCAGCTTGACTGGTTCTATTAATGTTGCTAGGTCCAGCATCGGCAAGAACTGCAGAGGTTCTTCCAGCTGCAATGTTCATTGTCTCTTCTTTTGGAGCCTCAGAGAGATTCGAAGTAGACACACCACCACCGACACTAGCTAACCCTGGAATTGAACCTGGAATAGCAGGGGAAGCACTTGATGCTACAGACTCATGTGTTGAAGCACTTATGGGCACCGTAGTTGCACCACTTCCTGGAGGAGGGGTCATGATAGAAGAACCAACTACATTGGTTTTCACAGGTGATGTTTTAGGACCAGCGTTTAAATTAGTGTCCTGAGAAGCTGTCTGCTCTGTTGGGTCCTGAACAGAAACACTTGACTCCAAAGATGTTTCTTCAGCCTGCAGAGGACATTAATACAAATAAACAGAAGCATGAGGAATTCAGTTCTCATAGCAAGATAAGAAGCATATGGTAATATGGATATCTAAAACAACCAAAATGAGAAATCAGCATTAACTTTAGAACATACTGATGTAGGTGTAGATGGTGTCAACGGTGTCTTCGACGTCTGAATAGAGATGACAATACCACCACCCTGTGAAATGGGAACGTATCAGATAACCAACAATAACCAAAATGTGGAATTGACTTTGACTGTTGGTTCACTAGGTTTTGTGCTGACAAAGAAGAATACATAAAGCACCATATAATGACGAAATCGTGACACTAGTAAAGAGGTATGTGAGCAAACCCTCATTGGGAAAATAACAAGTCTCGCTAAAAGATATAAATAGATATTGCTTCATTCCTCCTATTGCGAATTGGGTTTTAGTTCGAAGCACATGTTTCTATATGCTAACTGAAGATAGGATCCCAATGGATGACATACAGAAGAGCTGATTAGAGCGACAGCGATGGAAAACAATATGAAGCACCCTACAGTGGTACAGGCATGCTAAGTAAAAGCCTTCTAATGCATGTAAGAATATCAAAAAAAGTGCAGTACTGAAAATGAGACTCAAAGATGAGAGAAATACATAGTTTACATAACCAGAATCAGAATCGGAATCGAAATCGGCAAAATCCCAAAACGATTCAAATCGGCCGAATCGGACCGATTCGATTCAAACCTATTATTGCTCAATTTCACTTCTTTAAACACTTCAAACTTCAAAATACACACATACAATATTCAACATCATTAATTATACACACTTATTAAGATTTCTAAATAAAAAAAATAAAAAGTGACAATAATCCTCAAAATATTCTCCATGATATGTAGGATTCCTGCTAAGATCCTCATTAGGATCCCGAGTTTCTTCACATATAAGTCGATCATCACCACAACCATGAGAGGAACTCGAGCTATTATCGTTAGGTAGACAAAGAAAGAGTAAAATATTTTTTTGAAAGATAGCATAAGAATAAAGCTAGACAAAACATAAGTTAGATCTTTCCTTTTTCTCTTCTTTTTTTCAAAATATGCAGAATCACCCGAATCAGTCCGAATCGGGCCGATTCAAGACCGATTCGAGGCATTTTCCTTAAAATCGGTGTGAATCGAAATCGGTAGAGGAAAAAACCGATCCGATTCAGCCAATTACGTAAACCATGGAGAAAAATCGAAAAGAAGATCAAAGAATCTTCTCTCGTATGAAGAACTATCACGATATGATACAGGACATATGACAGAATTCAAAGGACTAGGACTAATGTTTCAAACTGTTCTGTGGTACACTGAGCCAGCTATGCCAAATGTTATAATTTGGTATTGAACAGTAGAGACATATATCCCTGCAAAATACCGGGTACCAAGAAGCCACGTGGAAGATACATTCATGCATAATTTATTACCTCCTTTGTCTAACAAAATTGTAACAATTTGACTGTGCGCATTGGTCAAGGTAAATTTTGACATACGTTACAAAACGATGAAATTATATTATTTTTCAATTTTGTGTGTGTAATATTAATGAAATTTTACATCATGTACTTTAACCTGTGACGTTTCGTGAAACATTATTGCATCGTCCAGTGGTAGAACACAACTCCCCAAAATGTGTGGGAGTCACGGAGGGAGTATTTAACAGTTCATTGAGTGCTTTTTTTAGCGCCTAGGCTTCAGCTATAGATGGAGGCCATGACGCTTTGGGGATTTGCACTGAAAACTTCCGTGGTCATGAAATCATTGAATGGTGGGACACCAAAAACAGACAACATCTCGAGCCGTGGGCTACGATGCACAAATCTATAAGCCAGCTAGTCCATGAGCATTTTCCCAACATAAAAAATACAGAAACATAGTAATTAGACAAACCTTTACAAGACTAGGTTGACCAATTGCAACACGCTCTTCTAAACCTTCCCCTTTAACAAGTAGTAAGTTCTCATAAGTGTCATCAACTTCACTAAATTCATCAAAATCCTCCTTGAACATAGCCAAAAGAATAGCAATCAGGGTCAAGATTATTCGAGAATAAAAAAAAAAAGTGGCAATTAGCTTCGAGCTGAAAATAGAAGATCTGCCAAAATCCAAAAGAATACTTAACACGCAAAAAAAAAAAAAAAAAATATATACTTCCACTCCTATTAATTCAGACAAAAGAGAAAGCAGACCTGATTGCGTTCAACATAATCATCCAAGAAATCCCTCATATCATTCACCTCCTCAGGGCTCAGCTCATCGTTATCCAATAACCTCAGAATCAACTCCAATTTCATTATATGAGCTTTATGACGGGCGATGGAGGTCTCGAGGTGAATCTGTAGACCCAAGACAAAGTCAGTTGCTCACAGAAAGTTGCAGCTCAAAAAAGTATCATCATCCTTACCAATCTAGGAGGCCTCGTCTTTCCTTTCTTCACGGGTAAACCTTCAATTTCAGCTTCAAAGTTATCGATTTGCAACTCCAACTCACCAACCTGACATAAGAGAAGATTGTCACCACAACCACAAGTTTATTATCTAAAAGCGCCAACATATTCTCATGGAACGTAAATCTAAAAGTAATGCAACTAGTTGCATAAACTTCACGAGGTTGCTTGCGTCACATCAAAATCTAACACCAGTTGTTTGCTCAATCACAGATGAACACAGCAGAGACACCCCATGAAGACAAAGAGCAGGATATTAGATCCAAGTCTATAACCATTGCCACAAGCAAATCGAAGAATAATAAATTCAAACAGAAACTGGCACATGGTTCAAAAATTATTGAAAAGAAAAAATAAATCCATAAAGTTGTCATATTCTTCACACAATGTATTACCACATTGTTTATCCAATCCCTCGTCTCCGATTTTGCTTTCTCTTTTGGATCCTACAAAAATAATTTACCAAAAAGTTAATCAGTAAATCAAAACCCTTCGACTTTTATGGACAAGAAATGAATTCGGGACGATCACACTATCCCTTTCTTTATAAGTTGCTCAGAAAAGAATAATCAGCATTACTTGCTCCTTCAATGTCATATCTCATAACTTACTTTATTCATGCTCTAAGGAACAATTACTGAATCAAAAGTAGCATCATCTAGCAGATAAACCATCATTTCAGCAAGATCAATCGTGTCTCAAAGAATAATGCCCAACTACATGATGAAAAGAGATAAATCGGATGTTGGATCTCACAGTTTTAGGCTGTTGGCCAAGTCCTTCTTTTGAGAATGCTTTGGTTTTTGACTCCCTTTCACATATCTTAAACCTTTCCATTGCACGTTCTATTGCCTTGCGATGTTCCAACAGATCATTCTCGTATGAGGCACTGATCTATGGAAGTATGCATGAAAACAACTATACCTGTCAGCAGCCTTGAGTCTAGAGAAAATAAGCAGAATGGCAACAACATACAACAGGCACAAGGAGCACTAGACAAGCATTCTTCAGAACCTTTAGAACACCCAAAACTAATTCCCAGGTGGAGTGAACAAAAGCTGCTAAAACTTTATATGAACACGATCTTGAGACATACATTCTTCGCTTGAGTATAAATGAGCATACATGTTACAACTAGAAGAAGAAGAAAAATACAAACGGGGTTATATGTGGCATTTTTTTCTTTAAAAACCCCCCCCCCCCCCCCTTTCTAACAGGAATCAAGGTGCAATAATTTTACTAGCTGAATTTATCAATCTTAAATCCAGCATTATCTTAAATCATGAAGACGAAGCTTTCCTGAGTCCTGACTGCTGAGATTAAATGAGAGAATATCTCACAACCACATGTAATGTGATACTTTTGCTCATTTAGCCGCATGGAACAGCCGGTACTAAAACACACACCAAGAAAGGCAATTCCAACAACCAAAACAACAACACACCATTAAGAAAAAATTTCGTACTTTTTTTTTTTTGATGACGAGGATGTCCGGGCCAGCTCGCGCGCACCTCAACTAATCCTCCGGACACTGACAAGACGTCCCCCCACCAGCATCGGTTAAACCTTTGACCGAAATCAACGGGCGTGACCAACCTATATTTTGAGGCTAGTAGGATTCGAACCCAAGACCTTCAAGGAAGGTTGAGTTGAACACCACTAGACCAACCCAAAAAAAATTTTGTACTTCGTCCATACTAAAACCATAAATGCAATGTTGTACAATGAGCACTATTCAACTTGCATTTTATGACTTATGTTTTCATATCAAACATTACAGCTTCCAAAAAAAAGCCGCAAGCTTAAAACACAACTTAAACCTTATACAACGTACTTTTTGAAAAACGTGATTTGAGCATCTTGAGGACGAGTTTCAGCTCATCCTACTTGACACCTATGTGAACAGATGGTCGCCATCACAATGAGGACGAGCAAGTAGCATTCTACCTCAAATACAGAACTCTCCCAATTTCATCGCCGAACTTCTCAACAAACATACTCAAACATCAACATTCTCACTCACATTGCAAAAACACACCTATCAAACAACAACAACAACAACAAAATCAACCTTCTTATCCTTAATCTCGCTCGATTGCATCCACGTCTTAATCTGATCACGATACCGCTGCAACTTCTTGATCTCCTTCTTCGCATCCCCCTCGTACTTCTCCTTCTGGTTCGGATTATCCGTCTCATACACCTATCCAACCACACACACGTTAACAGTCACAAAACCCCTTCAAATCCCTCAAAACCGCAACAAACTCAACAGAACACATCTAAACCACGAATCGATTCGTTCGACGAACCTTGGCCAAAAATGCGTCGAAGATTTCGAGGCCTTCGTCGACCTTTTTGAGGACGCGGTCGATCTCCGCTTGCAGTTTCCGACTCGCACCCATTGTCGAGAATCGAGTCGATACGCGGCCGATTGAGGAGAATGGTGATGTTAGGGTTTTTGAAACGCTGCGTTTCGCGGGGGAATGGGAGAGTGGAGTGTGAGAGTAGGGGGAATTGGGCGGTGGTGGGGATGAGTATGGCGATGGTTCTTCGAGGGTTTTGTGATTTGAAAAAAACAAAATAAGAAAATAATGGAGAAGATTGAGAAAAATATGTGAAAATTGAATTTTTTTTCATAATTCTTCCCAATGAAATGCATTATCATGATAAATGAAATATGATGTTAATATTATAAAAAATAATAAATAATAAAAATTAAATAATTTAAAATTTTTAAAAATAAAAACAATTTAAAAAAAATATTCATCATTAAATCTGTCCAAATAATTATATTGCTAACAACAAACTTCATTTTTCATATATTATAAAAAAAATATTTTTATGCATATTAAATCGACCTTTGTTAAGATCTTTTAGGTTTGTTTGTTTATATTAGAAGCAAGATTTTGCATTTTGCAAAACAAATAAAGAGGATATACAGAAGGTCAGTTAAAACTAAAATCGAGAAATGAGTGAAAAAGATACTATCGTTCTATCAACTAAACCTAATAGCGAGATTTGAATGGAAAAGATATGATGTATCTTTCAGTTAAAGATTAAGTTAGTTAAGTGACACTATTAGTCACCTATGACAAAAATTACAAAAGCAATAATTAAAGTAGAATATTAATGCTTCATATCTATTTCTCGGAACAAATATAGTAACTAAACATAAATTGTAACCTTTAATATGGTGGACTAATAGGTGGTATGGGAAGGAGACGTCAATAGGCTCAACATTATTACAGAAATATTTTTTATTTTATTTTTTTGTAGAAAGAATTTTAATTACTTTTTAACTAAACTCGTAGAAATGGAAAAACGAAAAATTTAGACTATATTTTGATTTTATTTGAGTGGAGGGTTTTTTAAAATCATTTTAACGTGTGAAATGTTTTTTTCCATTTAATTATCTTTTTTATTTTTAATGTTCATATTTTTTTAATATTACATCTGTCCTGTAAAAAATATTACATTTTTTAAAAACTATTTGTTCTTATATCAAATGATGTTTAATTGTTCAGTCATGCCCGTTGCATAATATTTTTTACTATAGATACAAGTAATGTTTCGTTATAAATTTACTTACAATAAGGTATCGTGGTCCTTTTATTTCGATGAAGTTTATCTCAATAAATCTGCGATGATCTAACGTTGTAATTATTTAGACGTTAAGGCATGTGTTGTCCTAGATCTAGCACTATAATATTTCCAAGTGCATTTTGAATGCGATGAGAAATATGTAATTATGTGTACAATTGATTCGATCTTGATTCATTCAACACATCAGATGCACTGTTTTGTGTTCTATAATACATTGTGTCACATTGGATTTTAAATGATGCATTGTTGTGTGTTATATGATGCACTATTTTGTGTTCTAAGTGTGTCAAATTGGATTTTAAATGATGCACTGTTTTGTGTTCTATGATGCACTATGTCAATCAAAGCACGCACTGCTTAATTTACGAATATATGCACTATTTTGAAAAGGACATAAAACATGGTATAGAATCGTCTCCTCGTCGTTCATCGTTACCATTTATTTGTGTATGCACTAACCCGGTGCACTATGTACCTTGACAAGCAGTGAAATTGATGATGATCAACATATTTCCAACTAAATCAACTCAACCGCTCAACATAATCGTCAATGCACCTCGACAAACAGTATAATAGCCCAACACACTGTGTACCTCGAAAAATAGTGCCTCTTTCTCTACATATGCATAATCATCAAGCAATGCACCTTGACAATGTTTCAATCGCTCATACAATCGTCCTACCAATGTTTCAAATATATCAACGAACGTGAACTTGATGGTGATCAATATAATAGAACGAAAATCGTTAGCCATGAGAGAACAGAAATCTCGTTGTGAATGGAAAGTAAGAATTTCTGTTGTAGATGGCAGGAGCAAATGGATCAAGAATGAATTTGAATGGAGAAGAAAGAGGAATGTATGGAAAGGAAGAATCAACGAATGTGTGTGATCGATTGTGTTTGATTGATCGAAAATAATTAAACGTCAAATGGCAACAAACAGCTACAAGGATGGAATGAGAATAATGTGTAAGTGTACCAAAGACCAAACATTTTTTATTTTCTTGAGAAAAAAATTAAATAATAAAAGATGAAATTAGGTGTCATTTATTCCTAAATAAGTTCCAAATATAACACCAATGGACAATTTTTACTTATAATTGGTATAAGGGGGAAAAGAGCCACTAGAAAGATATGCCAAACGAGCTCGACCATTCGTCTATCATTTCTATCTCTATCTCTACTGTGCAGTGTTATAGTACCCAATGGTTTTTCTATTCTGATTCCCTACATTGATTTCTTACCACTTAAAATATTAATATTATTTAAATTATGTAAAAAAAATTGTAGAATCCAAACGAATGTGAAATCTAACAAATTAACTCTACTATTTGACAAACTTATGAACGAAATTTTGATACACAACTCTAAATGATGATATTGCAAAACCAAAAAAAAAATTAAAAATATAAAAAATCTGTAATTACTGAAGTGAATTGACCTAAAGAAAAACTCGATTATTTTACTTCCAACACGAGCAGAAGCCCCAAAATTGAACAAAGAGGAG
Organism: Drosera spatulata; assembly: GCA_035668315.1. Lineage (NCBI taxonomy): Eukaryota > Viridiplantae > Streptophyta > Magnoliopsida > Caryophyllales > Droseraceae > Drosera > Drosera spatulata. The sequence goes on along the minus strand of JAOVYX010009295.1, from coordinate 17,076 downwards.
ATAGAACAAAATAAAATACTAAATCAGATGTCCACAATTGATATTATCATTGAGTTTGGGAGGAAATTTTTTCATTTGTTGTTTATGCATAAGAAGAAAGACTGAATCCACAGAGAAGAGAGAAATCTCATGAGAAAACCGAGGGCCATCATCCCTTTTATGCTGACGTGGCAATTGAAAAGTGATATAGGGAGGCGGATTTCCATCCCCTGAAATGGAAGAAGCAAAATGAATCTAGGGAATGCTTAAAAGATAAAGAACAAGATAGGAAAGCAATTAGGTGCTATTTTTTGGTTGAAGAACTCTAATATGAGGATAGAGACACACGGGGAAGTCCGCTGTGCTATGAGTGCTCTTGGATCATTTGTAATAATTTTTTTATTCTTATTCATATTTTATATTGTTATAATATTTGTAAAGAGTCGAAAATTTTGAGATAATTTATTTTTTCAAATAATAATAATAATAAAAATAATATATTATTGAATGTCGTAATTTATACAACGAGATTATAAAATTCGTATATCAAAATCATGACAGAATATATGGTAAGGGCATACAAAATTCCGTAAATATTAGTTTCACGATAATTAATGTGAATAATAAAGTATCATACGTTATAATTTATTTTGCAGGGTTAAAAGGTTTATTTGATGATATAATAAGGAAAGAATATAAAATATGAATGAAAATATAACCTTAATACGCAAATACTGAGAAATACAATCTTAATACGAAAATATCGTATTTATACCAAAATGACCTAAACCTAATTTTAACACTTATTTTCCTTCATGTCAATTTCTATTTCACCTAAATTATATTGATTATCCACTAATTATTTACTAAATACCCACTAAATAGTCATTAATTTTTTACTTAAATTTTAATTGATTTAGTTTCGTATAAATATAAACTCTTTTTTTTTTTTTTGAAAATTCATTACAAACACAAAACAAAATATTCCTTATCATGTAAGATTGGAGTTAAGCAAGAGAAGAGAAAAAAGAGAAATTTGATTACGATGAGGATGCTTTATCATTATTAAGAGAAGGTCATCAACTTCATTAGAAATTTTGTGAAAAATTATGCACTCTTTGATAAATTATGATATTAATATATGTTAAATTGTCACATGTCTAGTTTTTAATGAAGTTAGTAAATCATTATTCGAAGTTGTGAATCTTAACATATAAATCAAAACGTGCGGATATATCAACGTATAAAAAATTGATTAAAAGGATGACTTTGTGACTTGAAATAAAATCATATAATAGGCTTTATAAGACAAGTCTTATATCACTGGAAATGTATGAAATTCTGATTTTCAAAACAGTTTACAAATAATTATTTGGAGTTATATGTAGAGAGTTATGAGTTAATTAGTGAAATAAGGTCAAATTATCTCAAATACAAGAAAATATAAACTTGAACTAATTAACTATTATTATTGGTAAGGTTTTAAGATGAAAATTGATTCAATCGAAATATTTTGAAGCATAGTTTATTTAGAATTTTAAGAAATAATTTTTGGAGTTGTACACAAGATCATGTTGGACAGAATTTGGGACACTTGATCTAGAGGCCGGGAAGCTCGTTCCAGAGGCTGGAACAACTGTTTCAGTGGTCGGGATGTCCGTCCCAGAGATAGGATGCCGCCTCAGAACCTTCTGGATCAGGAATGATCGTTTTGACCCCAAAACAACTCCAGATATTTACAAATATCTTTAATGATATTCAATATATAAAATCATCATCATGGACAATCAAAATATGTATCAAAGGCTTGTACAAAGCTCAACATCACTTCATAATATGAATATGATGGTTTTTCATAAAGCATGAATAAATATGTTTAATTCCATAACGTGAACAAATATTCATAAGGGAATGTATTAATATGCGAATTCTAATATGTTATAGGAAGTGGAGACGCTATTCGTTGACACATAAAGGAAAGTTCGAGCACATATTTGTGAAAAGCGGTGTAAGAAGGTAACATTTAGATTTATTGTGTGGGACGATGCATATTATTATATCGTGAGTATAATAATATACATTGGAATTTATGGACATAGTTAATAAATGTGGCTGACGTTAAACACTGACTGCAACTGTTATATACCGTGATAAGACGATGTGTATGTTTGTGTTATGTCTGCATTGTTGGTATAAAGAGGATGAGTGAGTGAAAGGAATGTAAATCCATAATTGGTGAGATTACTCCGTGTATGAAACATAAAGAACGTTGTGTCTGTCACATGTGTTATAAAGTGACATGATTGTGACATTTTTCATCGACCTTGTGAGATCGTTTTGATATGAGGAAAACTCACTGCAGGAGACCCTAGGCTCCTGTTTCACTAATCCCCTTTCGCAGTTGTCTTTTTTGTTAAAATTGAATAAAACTTGATAAATTGAAATTGAATAAATCTGATCAAAGACATAATTTTAATATCGAGGGTATCTATTATCTGTCTTCACAATGTTTTTGCGATGATAATTGTGAATGTTGAATTGACATGATAGTTCTAAAATGTTGGAACAAAAGACCTAAGTGGTCTTCCTTTCCTTTTCTTTTCTTCTTCTTTCGTACAACCTTTGATAAGGGGAGCGACACGTTATTGAATTTTTATAACTCAAGACAATTATCTTTTTGTGTCTTTTCTCTTCTTCTTTTTTTTATCACAGGAGTATGATTTGGAGGAGAAGCGTGACATAAGTTTTAATGTTAGATGTAAGTTATGCATGAAAGATATTCTAATCTTAAAAAGAGACGTAAATTTCGTTGTAAATGTAATATTCTGAGTTATGATTGAGTGCATCAAAAGTTTCTAAAATAATAATGTATAATTAGATTAATTCTTATGATTAAGACAGAAAATATAGTTTTTATCTAATTAAGACGTTAGGTCCAACGACAGTGATGTCATATGTATGTTTAATAAATAATGAAAATTCGGGAAATTACAGTGTCATTCTTTCTTTATAACGATTCAATGTTTTACTCAATCAATCAACAGATTTTCTCTATTGATTCCTTATATCAATATTTTATATTTTCATACGCTGAGTTTTAAATATGTTTTCATATTCTAAATTACATTAATATTTTTTTAATTTATCTTTAACATTTTTAGTATGATAATAAACATTTAAATGATTTTTATGTTGTTAAAAACATTGTAATTATTTCCTTAGATTCTTGAATCGCATATAATTGGAAAAAAATAGGTAGAAGACATGATGCTTAGGAAATTGTGGGAGAAGAAATAATATAGAGATTAAGATAGAGAAATGAAATCAATTAGATGAGTCAATTTTCAATAAATTTCGTATAATCGAGGATAGGAAATGATTTAGAAAAACCATGACAAATGCTCCTATCCTCGGCACCGCAGCGCAGCTTAATTTTGAAAAAACCTTGACCCCTGTTTTCCCGCCTTTCAGACACTTTCTCTCTAGTCTTTCCCCTCTCCTCACTCACCATTCGCTCTCCACAAACCCCCCAAAATCCCCAAATCGAACCCCAAACCCCTCAAATTAGGGTTTCCAAACCCTAATTCAAAATCCCCAATCCCTCTAATTTATCCCCAGTTTCCCAAACCCTAACCCTAACCCTAATCGTAAGTTGTGGTCCTCATGTACATCAAGGAGATATGCTTGGAGGGATTCAAATCCTACGCGACGAGGACCGTCGTCCCGGCATTCGACCCTTACTTCAACGCCATCACGGGGCTCAACGGGTCGGGGAAGTCGAATATTTTGGACTCGATTTGTTTTGTTCTGGGGATTACTAATTTGCAGCAGGTTAGGGCTTCGAATCTTCAGGAGCTGGTGTACAAGCAGGGACAGGCTGGGATTACGAAGGCGACGGTGTCGGTTGTTTTTGATAACTCGGATCTGAGTAGGAGTCCGCTCGGGTATGAGGATTCGAGTGAGATCACGGTTACACGGCAGGTTTGTGTGGTGCCTTGTAGGTTCACTTGTGCAGTTCAACTGGCTTGATTTTTTAAATTTGTGATTTTCTGGCTTGATGGTTAGGTTGAGTTTGTTGGGTTAGAACATTGGGTGATGATGTGCTTGCGTTTCAAACAATTAGAGGGTTTTAATTGATCCTTTCTGGAGAATTAGCTTGGAGTGCATTTACTTACTTGCACTATTGAGAGCCAAAGGCTCCCATTTTGGATCAGGGTATGCCGGTATGGGAAAAAGGTGTGCACATACCTACCTTGCATACAAGATTTCCCTGTATAGTTCACTCTATTATTTTTTTACTATCTTGGTTTCTTCTTGCTTTTTTTCTTCTTCACAATATTTTTGTTGGTGGAGAACATCGTTCCTCTGCCCAAAAGATAAACTTGATGTATTCTTTATAGCGCGAAGTAACTTGGTGAACTTTTTCCTGGTATTTGAATTTCTATATTTTGAATGGAATAGCTTAATGTATGGTTTAAGATACCCGGGATCCTGATTCCCTGCTGCTGTGTTGTTGCTCAGCTTGATATCTTTCTTATTCTGTATGCTCAACTTTGATTTTAAACAGATTGTGGTCGGTGGAAGGAACAAGTATCTCATCAATGGTCACCTTGCTCAGCCTAGCCGTGTCCAAAATCTATTTCACTCGGTGCAGCTTAATGTTAATAACCCACATTTTCTCATAATGCAAGGGCGCATCACAAAGGTTTTAAACATGAAACCTCCTGAAATTTTGTCCATGTTGGAAGAGGCTGCTGGAACTAGAATGTACGAGACGAAGAAAGAGGCTGCATTGAAAACACTTGAGAAGAAGCAGGGTAAGGTGGATGAAATTGATAAACTTCTTGACCAGGAAATACTGCCTGCTTTGGAGAAGCTGAGGAGGGAACGCCTACAGTACATGCAATGGGCTAATGGCAATGCAGAGTTGGATCGACTTAGCAGATTCTGTGTTGCGTATGAGTATGTGTGGGCAGAAAGGATTAAGGATAATGCAGTGTTGGAGGTGGACCAAGTAAAGGCCAAGATTGGGGAGATTGATACGGAAACACTCCGCATCAAGGTGCAAGTTCAGGAAATGGAGGCAAAAATTTCTGAAATAACTGCTGCAAAGGAAGCCAGTATGGGCGGTGAAGTCAAAACTTTGTCACAGAAACTAGATGCTTTATCTCATGATCTTGTAAGGGAAACATCTGCTTTGAAGAACAAAGAGGACACTCTTGAAGGTGAAACTGCAAATGCTGACAAGGTGAGCTGGACTACTGGAGTTGCTACAAGTCATGATGTTGTCGTTCTCTTTGTCATTTCTGATTCTGGGCTTGTTAAAAGCTGACGCTGCTCTACATCTCCTATTAGATTCTCAGGAATATTCAAGACTTGAAGCAGTCTGAAGAGGAGAAAGCCTCTGCTGTGAAAGCAACAGAGAATGGGGCTTCTGACCTAAAGAAGAAAGTTCAGGATCTTTCAAAGTATCTGGAAGACAGAGAAAAAGAATACCAGGTGAATGGATGAGATAACCTGAACGCATTTTAACTTCTATTGATCTGATCAACACAGATGTATTCGCCAAGTATTTTTCTTCTCCTAGATTTTTTTTAGAACGAAACGAATAAATAATTGATCAGGGAGTCATAGCTGGAAAGAGCAATCAGAATGAGGAGAAGTCTTTAGAAGATGAACTGGCTGATGCTAAGGTGGCGGTTGGAAGTGCAGAGATAGAGTTAAAACAGCTTAAAACAAAAATAACTCATGGTGAGAAGGAGCTGAAAGAGAAAAAGAACCAGCTTATGTCAAAGCGGGAAGAAGCTGCTGCCATAGAGAGTGAGCTTAATACCAGAAAAAAAGAAGTAGAAAAAGTTCAAAAGGCTTTAGAGTCTCTTGCCTACAACGAAGAGGATAATCGCCTTTTGGAAGCTCTGCAAAAGGTTTGGACACCATTCAAACATGTCCTTAATTTAATAACCCCAAATGTCTTATCCCCTCTTTTTTTCTTCAGGAGCGTGCTGTTGAGTTGGATTTAGTGCAGAAACTCAAAGATAGAATTCGGATGCTTTCTGGACAATTTGTGAATGTTGAGTTCTCGTACCGTGAACCAACCAAGAATTTTGATAGGTCAAAGGTTAAAGGTGTTGTCGCCAAACTCATCAAAGTGAAAGATAACTCCACAATGACTGCCCTGGAGGTATCAAAGGCTTGTCATGTCTTCCTTCACAACTACCTTTTCATCTTGCCTCATTCGTCATATATGCTACTCTCTTGAAATATCGTCTCTTATGCAGGTTGTTGCTGGTGGCAGATTATTCAATGTAGTTGTCGACACAGAAGTCACTGGAAAACAACTTCTGCAGAATGGGGAGCTGCGGAAAAGAGTAACCATTATACCATTGAACAAAATTCAGGGTTATGTTGTACCTCAAAATAAGCAACGGGCTGCTGCTAATTTGGTTTGTGTCGAGTTATATCGCTTATGCAGTTAAGCTATACTTTACCTTTATTATTTTGTGAACTTGTCATTAACATGATGTTGGATCTGCAGGTTGGTGCTGAGAATGCAAAATTAGCGCTTTCTCTAGTGGAATATGATGGAGAATTGAAGGTGCCATTCTATGACATTATTGGAACTTAAAATAAAAATAAAAATATGCATATTGCTTTTTATCAGGATTAGAGCTTCTCCACATCACCAACTTGGAACATAGAAATAATTGCTTGTGCTGTGTCCCGGTTTGCAGAGTCTTTTCTGTACCTTGTTCCCATTATATTATTTTTCCTTTCAATATGTTGTCTTCAGAACCTCATTACGTGTAGTTATGTGTACAAAATCTTTCAACTGATTATTCACTCCTAGTGTTCACTTACACTTGTCCTTCTTTTGAACCAATGACCTCTTAGTCAGAACCAAGGAATGCTTCCATTTTAGGGTAGAGTATAGTACAACAATGCAGACTATACGTTTTTTTTTTCAAAATCATATTTAGTTTTCCATTTAATCAGTCAAAACTCTTTCCTCTTGTCCTTTTCAATTCATATGGATACTTTTGCCTTATGTTGTCGAGTCTGCTACTGGTGCCAACATTCTTGGATCAATTTCTCCTTTCAGAGTGCAATGGAGTATGTTTTTGGTTCAACCTTCGTCTGCAAGTCCAGAGATGCTGCTGTAAAGGTAGAATTATGTACTCTAGCTTCTTCCTGGTTTAAATTCTTGATGTAGATACATTCAAATGTTAGACTATCATCAACTCCTAAACACCAGAATCCTGTAACGTAAACCTTTCTCATGGTATTCTTTAGTAAAATATACAAAGTTCAGATAAGTTAGCAATAAGGATTCTATAGTATCAATTACAACTTTGAAGATTAAAATTTTCAGGAAACTAGGATTAACATGCAGAGATGGAGGAGTAATAAGTTGACATATTGCGAAGTTTCTGTTGTTGTTGTTATCACTATTTATTTTTTTTATACTTTTTTCCGGGGTGTGAGAGATTTTTTGTGAGTTACTTATACGGGGTACAGTACAATCCATTTTTCTACCCTGTTCAAATTTTTGTCATCTCAATCTTTCACTTCGAAGAAATCATAATAGTTTGCCTTCGTCCCATGATGTGGTTTGGAGGATAATCTTTTATGTGCTGTATCTTAGTATAAGCCGTGCTGTTTTACCAGGTCTGAAGCTAATATTTTATTCCTCACAGGTTGCTTTTAATAAAGAAAGAGGTGCTGATGTAGGGGAGCCATGTGTCACTCTTGAAGGCGACATATTTCAGCCAAGCGGTCTATTGACTGGTGGAAGTCGGAGGTGGGTAATCAAATTTGATTGTCAATTTCCTCATAAGGGTAAATTTCATTTTTTTTAAGAAAAAAAGGTTCACTCAGGATGCATTTTGTTTTAGGGCCATACATCCCTAGATTTGAGTCATTTGACAGTTCTTGGTATTCTCAGACGGATAACACGCCAGTTCGATATGGATTTTACATTCTCCCCAAGAATTTACACGCATAATCTGCCTTTCTGTGATGACAATATATTCGAACATTTTTTGATTATTTTTTGTGGAAATAACAGCTTATTTTATGTGCTATTTGGAGTGTATGCGAAGGTGTATGTTTCTGTTGGAGTAGATAGGGTGAAACTATAATTTAGTAAAAAATTGTATTGTCAACCACAGTCTTCTGTTATTCCTATAATATTTTTGCTTCTGTTGCTGATGCTGAACAATGTACTTCAACCCTGCAGGGGCGGTGGCGATTTGCTAAGAAATCTCTGTGCTTTGGCTGAGGCTGAGTCTGATCTTTCTTCACATCAAAAGAAGTTGTCAGAGATAGAAGCAGAGGTTAGCATAATAGCTTGAACTACATTCTGGAGAAGCTATATGTGTGAACCCTTACAGCTTCGTCCCAGTTAAAGGAATATGTATTGAGAAGGCAATGGCATCTTCATTAGGACATAGAATTACTTCGGTGTAATAGTCAATAGGAAGAGGTTTATATAAGATGAATTAGGGTTTTTAGATAGCAACCATACAAAATCTCCTTGAATAGCTGACAAGTGAGGTTCTTAATGGAGTAGCTTTGTCCAATTATACAAATGTGCAATGAGACGACAGAGGATTCTTACAATCAAAATCTTCGCTGTGACTCACACACATTTTAATTACCATCTCTAGTTGACCCTGCCGTGCAGTTGGCTTGTTTGGTGATAAGAGGGCCTGTTTCTATTCAGTTGATTCATTCACTTATTTCATGTTTTCAAGTTTGCATAATGCCCATTGGAATCACTTACTCTTTGAATCTGGAATATTGTTCCTTGTGATTTCCTGCAATATCAATCTTTTAAGTTTATGGATTTGCAGATAGCTAAGCTTCTCCCACTTCAGAAAAGGTTTCTGGAACTTAACAACCAGTTGAAGTTGAAGGAATATGACCTGGAACTATTCCTAGGTCGAGCTCAGCAGAATGAGCATCATAAGGTTGAGTTAACTTGCTCTGCACTACTTCTTCAGTTACCTGTCATCAACACATGTTAACTGTAGTTATCCTGATTGTGTGCCCGTGTTTTCCCTTTTCTAACATTGTAGCTTGGAGAGTCTGTGAAGAAGGTTGAGGAGGATCTTGAAGATGCAAGATCCGCTCTTAAAGAGAAGCAAATTGCGTACAATAATTGTGTTGCAAAGGTCTCTTCGCTTGAAAAATCTATCAAGGAACATCACAGTAGTCGTGATAGCCGGCTGAAAGACTTAGAGAAACAAATCAAGGCACTGAAGGCTCAAGTGCAGTCAGCATCGAAGGAACTCAAGGTATATTAGTAGGTGGTCTCTAAAAATTTTTGTTTTAAAGTATTTTCTTGCAGGTTTCTACATTAATCTTTTTTATGGACAGGGACATGATAATGAAAGGGAAAAGCACATAATGGAAATGGAGGCAATCATCCAAGAACGTGCTTCCTTGGAGACTCAATTAGATATTTTGCAACGCCAAATTCAGAGTCTTGCCTCTGAAGTAGAGGAACAAAAAGTAAAGGTTTGCAACATCTCTCTGAACTCATACAGAAGTAGTATCTTCTTACTAACACTTCTTTGTATGGTCCTCGTAATAACACTCTTTGTTTGCCAGGTGGCTTCAACAAAGGAAACGCATGACCAGGCTCAAACAGAACTCAATGCAGTTCGCTCAAAGATGAAGGAGTGTGACTCACAAATCAGTAACATAATGAAGGAACAGCAGAAGCTCCAAAGTACAGTTACTGAGTTAAATCTTGAGCGGAAGAAGTTGGAGAATGAGGTACTATTTACCTTTACATTTTTGTTCGCTTTCAAACTTGCTTCTGAATTTTGAGACCAGACTAAGTTTGATCACTGAGTCACTGACACAAATGGATAAATGATTTTTCTCGTTAATTGATGTTTTAGGTGAAAAGGATGGAGATGGAACAAAAAGAGTGCTCTTTGAAAGTTGACAAACTGATTGAGAAGCATGCATGGATAGCATTGGAGAAACAAATGTTTGGAAGAAGTGGCAGTGACTACGATTTCACATCTCGAGATCCTATTAAAGCAAGAGGGGAGCTTGAGAGATTGCAGGCAGAACAGTCTAGGTGCAAAAATATGCATGATTTGTTGCTCATCTGTTTGGTCTGAAAGATGCGTGAAAACTGAGGAAATCCTTAACATTTGTTTCCTATTTTACTCACTGAAGCCTAGAGAAAAGGGTCAATAAAAAAGTAATGACAATGTTCGAGAAAGCAGAAGATGAGTACAATGATCTAATCTCCAAGAAGAATATCATCGAGGTCAGTTAATTTCCAATGAACTAGCTATAGTCACTCTGCCAGAAGTATTTTCTAAGTTAGATTCTTGTGTAGAATGACAAGGCGAAGATCAAGAAAGTTATCGAAGAGCTTGACGAGAAGAAAAAAGAAACATTGAAAGTGACATGGGTTAAAGTCACCAAGTAAGAGTTCTCCATATCCTTTTGTTTTAACCTCAATGCTAACCGAGTGCTTGTTTTATTCATACTCTTTATCCTTACACTTTTCCCTCGATGATATCTGAGTCGTTATATGCATGTTTTCCCTATAAAGCTACTAATTATGTCTATTGTATCCTAGTGACTTTGGCTCCATATTTTCAACTTTGTTACCTGGCACTTCTGCAAAACTAGAACCACCAGAAGGATGCAGTTTTCTCGACGGTCTTGAAGTGAAAGTTGCTTTTGGAAGTGTTTGGAAGCAGTCTTTGTCAGAACTGAGTGGCGGACAAAGATCTTTGCTTGCACTTTCCTTGATATTGGCATTGCTTTTGTTCAAACCTGCTCCCTTGTATATATTGGATGAGGTAAATGAATCCTTCTGTTTGTAGTAAACATCAGCATTTCAGCAAGTATATTGAACTGTTTTCTGCGATGGACAACAGGTTGATGCAGCTCTTGATTTGAGCCACACTCAAAATATCGGAAGGATGATCAAAACCCATTTCCCACATTCCCAGGTTTGTATTTCATTACAGGGTTCTGTAGATCCCCCTCCGCCTTCCGCCCCCATGCTCCCCCACCCATCATAAATAAATAAATGGACGAATAACACAATTATTCTCTCCGTTTTCTTCTGTCTTGTATATTTCTTATGGTTCTTATACCTGAATACTTCTGTGCTAACATGAAACTCTCCTGGTGTTTCGCAGTTCATCGTGGTTTCTCTGAAGGAAGGTATGTTTAACAATGCCAACGTTCTCTTCCGTACAAAGTTTGTTGATGGTGTTTCCACGGTTCAGAGAACTGTTGCAGCAAAGCAGAAGTAACCTTTCTGACGCTCGCGATCTTTGTAAAGCCCAAGCTCTGTATTGTACTATATGTAGTTTATGTATCGTACTCAAGATTTTGTGTCTATTCGCATTCCAACTCCCCCGTTGGAAATCAAACCAGGAAGTCTGCTCTTAGCTTGTAGTTGCTAAATTTATGCGTATGTCAATGTTTGTTTGTACCCTGTGATGATATGATATACAGAACATCAGTCCCTATATGTTCATCAGTCCCTAATGTTTGTTCATCAGATTATGTCGGAAGTATCCTCTTCAATCAGATTGTATCTCCACATAAACAGCCTTCATTGTATCGGGTGACACTCTTATTTTCTCCCAGATTAAGCTATAACTGAGCGATTTCTTGGCACATTGGTTCTCTTTATCTTGCATCATACCATAATAAGCAATGGCATCCCGGTATTGTCAACAGTGTCTCAGAAGCCTATGTCAATGGACTGGTCAACAGTTTCAAGCATTATGTTACACCAGCCACAACAGCATGCTCATCCTCTACTAAATGATAATGCTTGTAAGATTCACACATTTCAATCACGAGTCACACCGAAGCTTTACATGAACTGAACTTGCATGGCAGGATCCTCATCACAATCACTTTCAGCATCATCCTCGATGCATCTTATTGCAATACATGCTATGGTAACATGACTCACCGCCTTAGCAGAAGGTTACGGGAAGAACAGCTTTGCTTTATAAACTACGAGGGCACCTCATATATAACAACATTAGATAACTTTACAACATGACATCGCGTTAGAGACAACAACAAAAAGGCACAACAAATTTTCTGTAGACTAACGACGATCCTCAGCCATCTCTCCACCACGAGCACAATATACTTGGCACCTCAGCCTGGGAAGCGAAAACAAATTGATCAGGAAGAAACACACAGATTCAAGATCAAACAAGCACTGATTGACAACACAGGCGACACTCTCAATGCCAAGAAAATGAAATACTTTAGTTCTTTTTTTGCTCAAGCATGGGCATCTGATGTGCCTGTGACGAAAAATGCAAAGGCTGAAGAATATTATGTACATCTTAACACGTTCCGTCACGTGAATGCCTCACTATGGCCTAAAATGTGAACAATTTACTGGCCCATCATACCAGAAGTAAATATATTGGGGATCAAGTGAGTCAAATTCAATTCATAGCTATATTATCATAATGAACAAAACCAAATTCTCAGCTTATAATAAAAGGACCAGAATATTATTTGTATCTCTAGAGTCACTAGTACCTGGCAACACGATAGCTTGCGCTGAAATCAATCCTGGGCCTGTTGCTTTGGAGTTCCATTAGATTCAGCAGATATTCCTTGTTCAATACACTGGACAAGCAAAACAAGAATTTGAGGAGAAATGCATCGTGAAGTTAACCAAGAAAAGAAAAATAAAATTAAGAAAGCCTAGACGGTAGCATAACCATACTTGAAACTCCATACAGTGATGGATCAGAAGCAGTCCTCCGAAAAGAAGACAAAGTAAGATTCCAGAAACAGTAAACCATCCCTTTTTACCTGAAGGAGATAGCTGTGAAGCCAATCCAAAGTTTGAGGGAATGTCGTTGCTGATATATTGACAACAGTCAGCCCCTGTAATTTGAGCAAAAGTCTACAATAAGACCGCCATGAAACATGGGACCAGAGCGCATCATTTTGTAGATGTTCAGCGAGAATAACGACGTGATTTCAATCTCTCTTGAAACACCAATCTTGGGTTTTGAACCAGATTAAAAGAAGACTCTTACCAAAAATTAAGGAAATCAAAGCGTCATAGATGCTGGAAACATATTAAGAGAAGAAAGAGGAAAAACAATATGACACGGACTTGTGGCAAAGTGAAATGACGGATACTTCAAGGCAAGAAACAACTTTTGACTCATTACAGGATCTACAAGAAAGTACGCCATACAAAAACTACAAAAATGATATCCCTGTCACATGGCTTCTTAGTTTCTCAGTCCATTTCTGGGAAGCAAAAAGAACTATGGCAAAGGAATAGACGGCAAGAGAAAAAAAAAAAAAAAAGCACGAATAAAAGTTCCACTAGGAAAGATCGCAGAGAGCTATCAATGGAGTTCTCAAGTCCCGAACCAGGGCTTTTAGTAGCATGCATGTGTGAACCAAGCCCATCATCAACCCAAAAGGACAAGGAGTTGTTTGTTAACTCACTTCCAAAAGTCAAAAAAGAAAAGAAGTGAAAAGCAAATCGATATTCCTATTCAAAAGCTGCACACACAAAGGTGAATTTCGAAATTGCTTTCTGATTCATCAAATAGTCCAAACTCCAATGGGCTTTTTTCCTCCTAAAAAAAAAATAAAAGTAAAAAAAGCTGCTTATAGTAATTACAGTGGGTTATGATTTCTTCACACATTTATGCAACTCTTCATTATTCTCGATGGGGGTAAACAACCAAACTCGCACATATTCTCAACAGTACTATTTGCCAAAGGTAAAGCAATCAACCAAAATATTCCTCAGAGTAAGGAATGGGTTAAAAGAAGTGAACCAATGCAAGGGAAAACAAGCTGATTGCCGTCCCAAATAAAAGCAGCCAACATATTGTATGGTAGCACTTGCATTCCATAGTAAGCCTTTTGTTAAAAACATAACAATCTGGAAACATAAACTTATTGGGAAGATGAAAGCTACAGAATACAAACGATTACATAGAAATATAATTGTACGCAGGCGGAGATAGCATTATAATATGGAAGTCAAATGCAGGGAGGTACCTGAGAGTCGAATTTACATAAATAATCCTGAATGGTCTTTATTTTGCTTAGAAGCTTATCTTTGTCCTGCAAAAGATGTGCAAAAAGCAATTTACATTCAGGTATAGACAAAGTCACGTTCCAAGAAAAATAGAATCTATAAAATTCAGGGTCTTGAACTCTTAATGAGGTAGAGATTGATGAAAGAAATATTATAAATTTACTCAGCACATGTTTCAAGTAACTATAAAAGAAAGAAAAAGTTCCTTGTTATTCAGATGTCAACAGTGACAAAAACAGCATAGACAACTTTCAAATTATGAGACAAAATACGAATGATACAATAAAGAATAGTGGTACTGGTTTCAAACCCAGTGGCTGTCCTTTGTAGCAAGGCTTCAGGACCTGCTACTGAAATTACTTCACTTGTGCAATAGACTCCAAACGTCTTTCGCATGAATGGAGAATGGCAGCTCAATGCTATATTAATCGAACATAGAAGACAAAGGGATGTGACTTCAAAAGCAATTAGATTAACCAAGAGTAGTCTGAGAGACGGGGACTTGCATGAATGCTTCAGTTCAACTAGAAAGGAACGAATCTCAACACATTTCATTTCAATGAATATGAGACAATAAAGTATTTTGTTTTTTTCTTTTAAGAACCTTTTTTCTACACAATGAAGTTTCCTTCTGCACCCAATGACAATATAGAAAGAAAAAGAACATTCTGAAATCCTCAATAATATTTTGAAGTTCTGTCAGTTCCATTTTTCTTTCCCCAAAGCCTTTGTAGGAGTGTCACTGATTCAATGAGAAAGAATACAGGACAACGATGCCAAATAATAAAGTTCTTAGATGCAGAACAGTGAAGTACTCGTACCTTGTACATACGAGTTGCAATCCATTCTTCCAAAAGCGCCTACAGGTAGAAAGAAATAAATTTGCACAAAACACCAATAACTGTCAGATATGAAATATGCCCAAAACATAACCACGGGAGGGGTGTCGTGCACATGTCCTTCGAAAATACATGGCTACTTAACAAATATATTACATCCGATAACTACATGAAGCAAGATCCTTTAAAATAATACTCCCTCCGTCCCATATTAATCGCAACGTTTTCCTATTTGATCAGTCTCAAAAAAATTACAATCTTTCCTCTTTTGACAACCTTTTTAACATAAAAAAAATACCAAATCAATCTCATCTGGTGCAGTGCATTCATTATCTCCTCTCACAAGTAGTATAGTAAACCCACTACCACCAAAAAATATTCTTGTTTCACCAAAAACCATATAAATTCAACACTCACATAAATTTCTATGCCGGGTCAAAATGTTTCAATAAATATGAGACGGAGGGAGTATGCCAAGAACATGAAAGAAAAACTCTGATCTAGATCAACGTAAAGAGATCTCGATAGCACCTCATGGTCGAGATCATTCATCTTCAAGACAAGAGGAACAATTATTGGTTCAGCACCAATCCGCTCTCTCTTAGCATGATTCAAGTGAACTTTCTCTGGATTTTCAAGATTACTACCTGCAAACCCTTCAAAGCATCAATGGGACTTCCACCTCTAAATGTTTACAACTTACTTTGATTTCGAAGACCACACACATGTCACTCCCTTTAATGAGATAATAATGCCACGATGCAATAGCACGAAGACAAAGAAGAAGAAGATGACTAGATGAAAGAAGAGTAGAGGCAGAATTCACCTTCAGAACCTTTTTCTTCTATAATTGCAGATCCAAGTCTGTCTGCCAGTTTGTTAACCTCATCACTAGGTGATGTTTCCTGTAAGCTACCATTCTGCACGGATTGATGATTGTCTCCATAGAGAATTTTAGAACAATTAACAATTTCACTATTCAACAAGCTAGGCGAACTATCAACTCCATCTTTCGACCCTTTGGCTTTACCCGATGGGTTTTTTTGCCAATTTGTTCTCATCGTCCATCAAGTAAATGCTTGGATCTATATGTATTCCCTGTAGAATCAGAGAAAAGTGAATACATCTCAAAAATGGTGCAACAACCATCTACTATTTCTAGAGAAACAGCACTTATGTTCCAGTAAATCAAATGAAACATTAATAATAAAATTGGAAAAAAAAAAAAAAAAAAGAGATGCAGGTCAACATTGAAGCATCATGGTGTTAGAATTTTAGAGTATTATATTAAGATTTAACATTGATATTATGTCACTGAAGCTTCTTAACACATCTCTCGTTTGGCCTTATGACACCAAAGCTTCTTCTTAACACATCTCTCTTTCTTCTTGTCTTTTTTAAAAAAATAAAAATAAAAATTGAAATCTTCCTTGGCATCATGCAAAGCAATGAAATTCCCAAACTTTTTTTGTGGATGAATTAATACTAGTGGAAATCTCAAGCAAGACTTCGCCCCATATGGTTCATGCTATATTGAGAAATTACTCAATACAGGCTGAAATGTGTCAAAACATAGTAACAAAAGCTTTGTGTACCTCTTAGATAACACTCTTGTTTTAAATCACCTTACCTTGGATAACTTGAGAGGCTTTGCACATAAGGAAAATAACAAAGAACAAAGTACAAAAAAAGAGAGAAGAAAAAGAACAAAATTAAAATTGAAAAAAAAACCTTATGTGAGTTCTAATGAATATAATGGCAATGCGACAAGTTTGAATGAACAATACTTCAATGGAAAAAACAAGAAAGAACTATATTTCAAAAGCACCAGGTATTACCTCTATAATTATTGGTTTTCCATCCTTCATTGCTTTCTTTAAATCACCCGCGTAAGACACTATTGTCAGGAAGAGTTGTGAAAGACAAGCCAGGCAAGATAAACAACGTAAAAAACTAGGAGTAAAACCACAAGAAATTAAGAAAGACAAATACTATAAGATAAAGCATGTGAATAATAGTTTGGACCTTTGTATGCCCCCTCACGCTGAGTTCCCAAAAAAAAAAAAAAAGAAAAGAAAGAAAGAAAGAGAGAAAGAGAGAGAGAGAGAGAGAGAGAGAGAGAGAGAGAGAGAGAGAGAGAGAGAGAGAGAGAGAGAGAGAGAG
>JAOVYX010009294.1:0-65553 GCA_035668315.1 Drosera spatulata | reverse complement strand
GCAATCCTATCGAACATATTGAAGAGAATGCATAATAACAAGAACAAGCACTAATACCGTAACAAGCATGATTCATACGAACATCGATCATGATTCATATTTTAAAAAAAAAAACCAAGCACTAATACCGTAACAAGCACTAATAATACGAACATCGATCATGATTCATATTTTAAAAAACCAAAAACTCAAGCAATACTTTGAAAGAGAGATTCGATTCCAATTAATCTCCCAAATAACCACCATAAAATCAACATGGATTGAACAAATCACAACATTTTCATCGTTCCAACCCAAATCAACGAAGCACAATCAAAACTTCTCTTGCAACAACATAACATACGTTGCATAATAAGCTCAATTCCTTTCCTTATCATCTCCCTGAATACCTCAGTCGCCTCTCCGGCCCTTTTAACTCTCAAAAGTCCCTTAATCAATCCATGCTACACACTAATGTTTAGATCTCTGATCCGTTACATAATCTGATATGCCTCCCTTATCCTATTCTTTGACACAATTAGAACTACAATCAAATTTCTCGATACTAAATCAATTTATACAAATAAAAGATCACGAGAAGGTGAAGATACGAATGAAAGTGCAGTACCTGAAAGTGGAGATACGAAGATCGGAGCTTTGTGGACGATACAATACGTGGGCGGCGCTAACGATGGCCTGCTACTGACTATGGCCGGCAACTAACGATGGTCGGGGCTGCGTCGTTGATCTATCCTCTCGCGGTGGCCTGGGTCGTAGGCGGGGGCGGCTGGCTGTGCGGCGAGGCGAAGAAATCGGGGCGGTGGTGGCCGGCTAGGAGACTCAGAACAAGATGCTTCGTGGACAGGGGGAAGCTTGGTGGCCTGGGTCCTGGGCGGCAGTGGTGGCGGTGCGACGTGGCAAAGCGGACTGGGGCGATGGTGGCGGTGCGATGGTGCGGCGAGGGGAACCTGACGGGGGCGGTGGTGCGGTGGTGTGGCTGCGGTCGTGGGCGGGGGCGGTGGCGGTGGTGGCAGTGCGACGAGGCGAAGCTGACGGATTCCGGTGACTCGAAGGCGGTGGCTCGAAGGCAGGGAAATGAGGAAAGGAAAGGGAGGAAGGAAGGGGAAGCGGCCGTGCTGCTTATATGTACAGAGTTCTGCGACGGATTTCGTAACAGAACATCATTAAACCTAGTTTTGCGACGGATTCCGTCGCAAAATAATTTCCTTTTTCGACGGATCCGTCGTAATACTACGTTTTAATAATATTTGTTATTCCTGCGACGGAATCCATCGCAGAATGGTAATTATTAAAATTTTTTTAAATAATTACAAACTTTTTTCTTAATTTTAATGCGACGGAATCCATCGCAGAATGCTTGGTTATGCGAAGGAATCCGTCGCAAAAAAGTATTTCCTTAAAAAAACCAAACCCTAAACCCTTAAAATAAACCCTAACCCTTAATCTAACCGCATGTCCGAGCTTTGAAACGTTACATTCATTATCCAAATATCAATATCATCTATATCGTTGTTAAGATGTAAATCACTACAAATAAACGAGATATAAATCATCCATATCGTTGTTTACAAAATAACAAATGATTGAATATCTAATTATGTTACAATTAATTTTTATACACCTTTGATACATTTACAATTTAGGTATGTTAAATTATTTCATAATATATAGGGAAAAATTTTATTAATGAAATTTAAATTTTATTTTACAATTCGACGTATTTTTTTCGAAAAAACTTAAAAATAAAATTTTTCGTAAATATCCAGCGACGGATTCCGTCGCAAAAACTTAATTCACACAAAATATTTTAGCATATTTTTATCTTATGTGCATTTTTGCGACGGAAACCGTTGTAATTTTTCAATAGATAAAACTTGTCTAAAAGTTCTGCGACGGATTCCGTCGCAAAACACTGTCTTCCCAACACTTAGACAAAATTTGGGGAAAGAAGTTTCCATACATTTTACTTTTGCGACGGAATCCGTCGCAAAAGCTTTATTCACTGATACTATTTTTTCATAATTTTATCTTATGTGTATTTTTGCTACGGAAACCGTCGTAAGTTTGCTTTAGATAAAACTTTTCTAAGTGTTCTGTAACGGATTCTGTCGCAGAAAAGTGTCGTCTCAAACACTTAGAAAAATTTAGGGGAAAGAAGTTTGGATATAGCTTGTTTTTGCGACGGAATCCATCGCAAACACATAATTAACTGTTAACATTTTTTATAATTTTATCCTATGCATTTTTATGACGGAATCCGTCGTAAGTTTGTTTTGATTTTACGACGGATATTGACTTTCCGTCGTAATTTCGTTTGTTTTAATTTTTTTTTTTTTCATATTTTTGTTTGCGACGGATCCGTCGCAGAATTGATCATTTAGCGACGGAATTAATCCATCGCTGTTTTTTCCGTCGTGAAAGGCTTTTTTTGTAGTGTAATTTCTTCTACTCACTTACAAGGATGTAGAGATAAAATATCATAAAATCATTATATTTCTTAATAATCATGTTAAGTCAATCTTAATTTATTAATTTAAGGCGGTAATAATATGAAAGAGAGTCATTGGAGTCAGTAGAGTGGTTACATATACATTGAAATTTCAACTCGAATCTTTTGCTAAGAGTCCTACTAGGCGAAGATTGACAAGAAAATATTCCGTTTGTAAGTCATTGGACGAAGATGTCAATTTTTATCTGATCCGAGGTTTGACACCTTTGAGTGACGAGTGCACCAAAAATTTTGAGTGCTTATTGGCCTGCTATGCTCGAGGATGGAATTCAGTATCCTGAAGTGTTATAGCCATATGCTAGTTGTTTGTTAAGTGCGTCTTATCTTACCCTGTAAGCTATTCGATCGACGAATTAACCAGAACTCTACTTACCATAACCAGTTTCAAAGCCAAACCCGATCGACCTAATGATCAAGCACAAACAACACCGAGAATGTCGTCATTAGATTCGTAACTAAGAAACTGATCAAATTCCGTCTACTCAAGATTAGCCAGAGATACCTACCTTTCTCCTGTATCTAGAATGTCGACACACAATATCATACTCCATCAGCTTCCTCATCCATGGACAATACGCTGGTACAACATATTCATGCATTATTATCATACAAAAATTATACTCTTTCCGTCCCATGAAGATTGTAACGGTTTGATCCGGATCGAAAATTTATGTGTGTTAAATTTATATTGAATAATATTAAAAATACGATTTACTGTAACAGTTGTGAGAGGGGTAGTGGATGTAATGTATATGATTTGATGTTATTTCTTAACAAATATTAAAAAACGTTATAATTTTTACGAAACATACAAATAAAATAAATATTATAATTTTCATGAAATAAAAGAATATCATATATTTCATTGTCCTAGGTAGCACCGTGGCAACACACCATAAATCGCTTCATAATTGGTCGGCAATAGTCTTAGTTTATTAGCATGGTCGATTATTCGATTGTGATCTGTTGTTTTTTGCTTTCTTGGAAAAAGAAGCGCATCTGTCAGAAATCATCAAAGCCAGTTTCGGTGGGTGGAAACCTATTCAGTCAAAACATGTAAACAACCCTCGAGAGATGAGCATGAGAGGGGTTAATGTTTCTCGAGAAAATTAGTTGTAACAATGTTGTAAGAAGACATGTGCTGTAATACTCCTTCTCCGTTTTAATTTCATTATAAAATTTATTTATATATTTTAATATAAATATAATATTTTATTTGATAATAAATTTATATTAATATAATAAAGATATCTCATAATCTTTTTTCTTTTTTTTTCTCATTTTCTCTCTTCAACCTAGTGTTGTCAAAATACCGGGCCGGGCCGGATTTCGGTCCGGGCTTCGAAGTCCGGCACTGTAGCTCGGACGGGCCTCATGGGCTTTGCTCCTGGTGGATCCCAGTCTGGCCTGGCCCATGGTCCGGGCTTCTGGTTGATCGGACGGGTCGGACTTTTATTTGTCCGGTCCGATTAACCGTAACCCCTTTTTAAAAAAAGAGCCGTTGGTATAAACCAGTGACCTTTCTTGAAAATCGTTGACCTTTTTTGTGAAAACTGTGTGCTGGGAATTTTGAAAAGTTGAAAACCGTCAACGATTTTTGTGAAAACTGTGTGCATATTTTGGGCAAAACGCTAGGAATTTTGAAAATCGTCAACGTTTTCTTAAAAACGTCAACGATTTTTGCTATATATTTCATATTTTTTATATTTTTTTCGGGCCGGGTTAAAGCCCGTCCGTCGGACCGTCCGTCCGCCGGGCCGGATCATGGCCAGATCGGGCCGGACCGGACAATTCAAGTCCTAAATTGATGTCTGATCCGGCCCGTGTCCTTGGACCTGGCTTCGAAAAGCCCGTCCGACAGCTACCGGGCCGGGCCAAGCCTGGACAAAACTTGGACGAATCGGGCTGGACGGACGGGCCGGGCTGGTTTTTGACAACACTACCTCAACCTCTCTTACAGTATCTTTATAAAAATATTCTTTTTTTCATCAAATTTCATACAAATTCAACGTACACATAAAATCTCATGTCGAATTAAACCGTTATAATTAAATTGAGACGAAGATTGTAATAGTTACTTTCAATACGCGAAGTTTAATGTGATTAACGAGCAAGGTTACTTGCTTTGTGCAAAAAACGACAAAAACCAAAACAAAGGAACATATCCACGTAAGGGAAACGAAATGTCTATAGTTTTACTCATGTTGCATATTTTTAACAAAGAGGTTATTTTCTAACGATCTTAAAAAATATCGAACCCTCTCATGGTGATGAGTAATGGTTCGCTTCTTGACCTGTCAAGTAGAATGAACAGTTTTCTTCAACCAAATTCGTAGGTTATTAGTCTATTCAATTCGTGGATTATTTCTCGAAAATAGTTCATGAGAACTATGGATCTCGTTAATTACTCATCATATGCACCTAAGATATATAGCGATAACGGTTTACTTAGACTGGAAAAACGAAACTTGAAATTACTAGCACTAATAGTACTAGAAGAAATTTTTAAGTAAGAAAATATGGTAAGAGAAATGGAGCTCCTTAATTGGTTAGCCTATGACTTTTGACTAATACTCCTATGGTTAATTAGCTCGTTGTAGGGCTATAAATAGACCGTTCCATGCACAAGTGTTTCTCACACAACATACATTAATCAAGAGCCACTTCTGCTCAAACTAACACAGTAAGAGAGCAGCTCTTTGGAGTAAACAGAGCTGCAGAGGCGTTATTCTTAGTGTTGCGAGGGATCGAAGATCTGTTATTCGACGCAAAATGGTGGACGGCAAGCAGAAGATGTATCATCTGTTGCAGAACGACGATCTTTACCAAGTAAATATGTTCTCGTAACGTCTAGGACGTAGACATGGTTATCTTCGAAATAGTGTCGTATACAGATTATACTTGTGAACTAAAACAAACCGACTTTACATTTGCAAACTGGCCTTAAAAAAGTGTTAAAATACATAGAGCAGATAATATAGCTAGTTTGATCACAATTGAATTTGTTGCTGCAGTACTTGCTGGATACGAGCGTTTATCCCCGAGAGCCAGATGTCCTCAAGGAGCTGAGAGATGCCACATCCAGCCATCCTCTGTAACCATCGAGAAACTGTCTCTCTGTTGCTTATAATAAGTTGAAATTCGATATGTTGTATTTGTTCAAATTATAACGATTCATCGTTATAGGGCATTCTATGGTACCGCGCCAGATTGCGGTCAGTTCTTGAGCATGCTGATGAGGCTGATCGGCGCCAAGAAGACCATAGAAGTCGGTGTTTTCACCGGCTACTCTCTCCTCGCCACCGCTCTGACCTTGCCCGAGGATGGCAAGGTCATAGGAATCGACATCAACCGCAAGAGCTACGACGTCGGAGTGCCGTTTATCAAGAAGGCTGGAGTGAGCCACAAGATCAAGTTCATTGAATCCCCTGCTCTTTTGGCTCTCGACAATCTTCTCGAAGACGTAAGTGTGCATCAACTTAATTAACTAGCTAGTATACTATCGATCGGATATCTATATTAAATCATTTGCTAGGAACTTGAGACCGTTTAATAAGTTTGTTTTTGAGATTTACGAAGCACGTGTCACTTGTCACCCTTTTGAGCCAGTCAATAATTCTGTATAGTAGTGTTAAAATGTGTATTTGCGTATAATGTTAGATCAATGTTGAATATTCTTGCATTCAGCCGAAGAATGAAGGGGCGTTCGACTTTGCATTCGTGGACGCTGACAAGGACAACTATGCCAACTACCACGAGAGGCTCCTGAAGTTGGTGAAGGTCGGAGGCTTAATCGTTTACGACAACACACTGTGGGGAGGCACGGTGACCTTGCCGGACGTCTCCCTCGTGTTCCCGGACTCAAGGAGACGTGGCTGGGTCGAGCTGATCGAGCTGAACAAACTCCTAGCAAAGGACCCTCGCATCGAGATCTCTCAGATCCCGTTGGGCGATGGAATGACACTCTGCAAAAGGCTCAAGTGATCGGTATGCAATCGAATATCAGATTGAATAATAAGACTTGTATGTATCTATTGTGTTGCTGATGCACCCTTCGTGTTATGTGTTTGTGCTTAATCAAGCCGCTTCGTGTTATGTGTTTGTGCTTAATCAAGCCGCTTAAGTGCAGTGTGTTGTCAGTGTATTTATCTTGCTGTCGTATAACGAATATTTGTAACATATTCTGTGACTATCAGATTGATCTATATCTCCCGTAATCACCCTACAAATCGAACTCATGATCTTGTATCTAATCTGTTCTGATATCATAGTGAGAAATTGACATTATAAAAAATTTAGACCGAAAGATAAAAAGAATTATAGTTATGGATCTTAACAACGAATACTGTACATCGAACAATTGATTTATGCTTTCTTTCCGTTTGGTCACGTTCAGAATAATATATGGATTACCATGACATAATGTCGTCTAGGGGCAAAAATTAAAATAATGTAATCAAGCCACTCTAATTGACTTCTTGTCGCTTTGAGGCTTGACCTTGGTAGGTACATGAGCCAAACTTGAGAGTGACTTTACATGGGAAAATTCAAAACAGAGATTGGGTGCATTTTACTCCATTCAAGTATTCCTTCGTTTCAAATAGCGAATAGTGTGATACGATAGGTAGATTCATAATTTATATAAAATTTGATGTAAAATTTTTTTTTTTTTTGATGATAATGAGATTTACGATAATATTTGTGAGAAAAGATAATGGATATATTATAATAGATGATGATTATTTTGATATTTTATTAATATGAAAAGGTTATCAAATATGATATATTGTATATATTTTAGGACGGACCAAATAGACAAGTATTGTTTATATTATAGAAGGGAGGGAGAGTATTACGTTTCGATAACTTTTTTTTTTCTTTTATCAACTATTTCGATAACTTTGTAGTAATAAGCTATTAACCGCATAGTACAATCATCAAACTGTGATAGATATAAGGACTAAATTACAATAGTAAATACTTATTTCGTCCCAAATAAATTACGATATATTATTAAAAATAGACGTCCTACATAAATTACTAACACTTCTATATAAGGCAAATTTAGGATGCTAAAAATTCAAAAAAAAAATATCCTTATTTTATATAGCATCATCTCTTCTTTCATTACTTTTATTCTCTTCACCCACTCATATTTTTCTCTTACACTCACAAGGACACTAAAGTAAAACCATGCAAGTCAATGAATTCCTTAATAATCGTGTCAAGTTAACACATTATAATTTACTTGGGACAGAGTGAATATCACAATAACTACTCTTGCGATTTTTACATCATCCCGGTCGAATCTATGTGTACTAGTAATTAAATTATATTCCCTCTATCCCATAAAGGATGTAACGGACTGACTTGACACGCATGTCGATGTAAAATTTGACATGCATACAACGACGATCAAATGTAATTTTCTGTAAGTTTATCGTGAAACATCAATGGTTATATAAGTTACGTACTTCAACCTAATACATGTTACTGGACGATCAGACATAATTTGATATGAAAATAAAATTTATATTTATACATATAAAATAATATAAAATAATAATGTGTCTACTTAAAATCAAAACTAAAATATGAGAGTTATTGTGAGTAAAATATGAACCAACTTGATGATATATAATATTCCTATTTTTATTTTATTTTTGCATTTTAAGCTTAAGATGCATCTCCTCTTAATGCCTTATCTTGAACATTGATTTTATGTAAATACACCTGAGTTTATATTCGGTGGTCATGACAAAGCACAAGTTCATATTCCTACAGGTAGATTGCGCGTGGATAAATCCAATGAAAACAAAACAAAACTGCATGCGTCTTCATGGAAACGTTGAAAGATCAATCATACATAGCACATCACAATATGACATCCCATGGGACTTTTGGTAAAAGCCCACTTTTGAAAGTTCTAATACAATCGTGAATCCAACCACCCCTAATTAATTTGGTTCAATAATATTGTAGGGTGCCCTAAAGATTCGGCGTTTGTAGAGGCAGGAATAACTCTATCAATGGTACTTCCTGAAAAAATATTTTTGTAACAACACACATTTCGAGATGTAATTTAGTATTTTTTTTGTTCCATAATTGTAGCAACGGATTGATTGTACATGTGTGTTGATGTAAAGTTTAACACGCATATAGCGACGATAAAACGTAATTTTTTTTGTAAATTTTTCATAAAACATCAATTATTGTATAAGTTATGTATTTCAATCTAATACGTTTGGTGGGACGATCAGACATGATTTGAAATGAAAACGAGATTTATATTTATCCATATTGAATAGTAAAAAAATATGTATGTGTTGTAAAAATTATGGGACGGAGATAATACTATCAAACATTTTCCTTTTTTTAGATATTAATGATAAATTAAGTTATAAATTTTAATTGTGAAAATTTAAGATTTTTTTAATATTATTAAAAAAATATTTTAAAATATATATCATTTTAAAAATTATAAAACAAAGAGAGTATAATAAAACATGCAAATATAACACTAACGCTTCTCCTTGTACGAACATCCACCTGAGCTTGAAGTGTGAATGATAATGCAATAACCCATCGTGTACCTAGCGTCAAACAAGGGAGAGATTGAGATAAAACTCGTCACGTCAGTGTGACACTTGTTCTAAACTCATCTGCTTCCTCCGGCCCCAAAGTTTTCGCAACCTTTGTGATTTATTACGATCAAATATTATTTTTTATAATATTATTTTGAGATATTAATGATATATTAAGTTGTGAGTTTTAATCCTGAAATAATTTATAATTTTTTTGATATCGTTAAAAATAAAATCAAAACACATCGAAATACGTCTCGTTATAAAAATTATGAGACGGGGAGTATAACTTTCATTGTGTGAACCGATTTTACAAACCTCAAATTAAAATGTATTTGGATGCTTACCTATGCATAAGTACACTAGCGCCAAAATCGTGAGCACTAAACATTTCATGACTTCATACGAAAATTCAACCCTAATCCCATTTAGTCATCAAGTTAGTCAATACTAAATTTTGCTCACGCACAACAGGCTGAACAACTTTGAATTTTGTTCTAAAATAAGGTTGAATCATGATATTTTACCCTTTATTTTAGGAAACCAAAAATCCAAGTATGATGCATTGGATTACATCAACAGTTGAACAAGTTTTTCCTTAAAAGCATCAAAATATATATATTTCTCGGTTATATTTAAATTATAACATTTTTTTTTAGATTATTCCATTAAATTATAGCATTTTCTTATTTATCTATTTTTTTATATAAAAATATCAAAGTATTCCTACTTTATATCACATTAATCCATCCAACACTATTTCTTTTTTTTTTTCTCATTCCTTTATCTCACACACTCATAATGATAAAATTATCATTTTTTATTAATTCAATACATACATAAATTATTTTATCGAATCAAATCATTATAATTTGAATGAAAGGAAGGGAGTAGTCTTAGGTTACAAAATACACATTATTTTTCAAAAAAAAAATTCCGAGAAAAGTCTCCTTGGTCAACCAAATTGCCGACAAATTGGGCTGAGCATTTAAGCCGGTACATTAGGTGACGGGCTCAACCCCGCACTAGCGCGCAGCTTGTCACAGCTAAAAATTCCAAAAAAAGTTTTAAGAATGACAAATGCCAGATCTTAAATATCTATTTAATTTAAGTACACTGTGTTAGTAAAATTATTGCGTACCATCAACGAGTGGGTAACCAATGTCAACATCAAATCCTTAGCCGTTAATCAAAACGACAAGAAAAATACGGACAAAATATA
The DNA here is from genome assembly GCA_035668315.1 of Drosera spatulata. NCBI lineage: Eukaryota > Viridiplantae > Streptophyta > Magnoliopsida > Caryophyllales > Droseraceae > Drosera > Drosera spatulata. Next base: position 55,238 of record JAOVYX010009294.1, on the reverse strand, counting down.
CACTATTAAAATTATAGTAGAGACGTGAGTTGAGTTTATTTTTCTTCAAACGATTTTGTTCCGTTCTGATGATTATAGATATCACTATAATCGTTTTCAAAATACAGTGACTAACGTATCGAATAAGAACACTTCATATCTCTAACTCTCTCATGTAAATGAATCTCACGACAATGATGAACTTGAACGACACATGTAATTCCGACAATACAAAACTATGCGTAGAACTTGGGTGGATTTTGTGTTGAAATTTCATCATCATTATCATTCAAAAATAACTCCCAAAGGTTGGTATATATAAAAATAAGAGGCATTCATTAAATAGACATCTTTTCACTTAAATGATATTTTTTGGACTTAATCAACATATAATCATAATAATGAGCAACAAATTTTGGCATTATTTTCTCATTTATTGGAAATTGATTACGAAAAAATAAATATATTACGTCGAAATATAGATTCCAATTAATTCAATTTTGTTTCAATCCGATAATTAAAACTTATTCAAAATCATGATCAAAATGACCGATTTCCAACACATCGCACTTTCTTGGATCGTTGTGGGAGAAATTGACTAATACAGGTTAATTGTTCAAAATTGCTCACAAGATGAGGATAATAGACAAATCTTATAGTTCAGGTTTCGACATTTTGTGTGTAAAATCAAAAGTTTGTAGTATATCGTGTCACAATTAAAGTACAGAACGATATTTAGTAACGGCTGAATCTTCCGAGATATTTAGTAACGGCTGCTATAAAGACATGTGTATGTCGAATAATATCAACACCTTAATACACGTAGAATTAGTCCACGATACGATGGTTGTCCTGAAGATTGGTCGTTTATCATAAAATTATTCGCCCATGAAACACTACTCGCATATTAGTAACTCCGCACTACTCAATACTGATCATGCGAGATATTGCAATTTAATCACCTTATAGTACTACTAATTAGATTGGAATGTAACAAGTATTCTTTCCATGTATACAATATATTACGCCCTTTATTTCATAATGCATACTCCAACATTTTTTTTATTGTCTCAATTTATTTGTAATCTTTTTTTAATCAATATTTAATCTAAAAAAAATCACATCAATCATATTTTGTTACAGTATATCAATTATTCGCTCTCACAATAACCCCACTATCCCTACAAAATATTCTTTTTTCATCAAATTCTATAAAATTCAACACACATATAAATTTTCGTATTGGATCAAACTATTATAAGTATTATGGGACGGACGAAGTATTAACTATGATCATTTCAGTTAAATTATAACGGTTCAAAACTCAATAAAATTTTAATGTCAAAATATATTTAATATCATTATTTTATTTTCTATGCATTCATAATTTTAACCAATCCTATTATTACAAACAACATTTTAGTAGCACACCGTAAAATTAAGGAAAAAAAAAATATATCATAACATAGATGTATTTAACAAAAATTAAATAATTAAGATTAAATAACAAAAGATGAAAGGTTAAGATTATAAATTAGCATTATAATCTAAATCAATGACGAAGGTAAAAGGGGCTGGCTGGGACAGGGCCCCTCCTAGATTACATCGATCATGTGTACATACATGGGTGCTTATACATTTTACTAAAATATATAATGTGAAACTGCTAAACTATTTGAGGAATCCAGGTTAACATGTTGGCTAAGAGGCGCATCTTTCACTTACGAAGAAAATGTGGACAATCTTCAAGGAAGGAGCATCAAAGGGTATTTACTCCATCGGTTATGGAGCCATCTTTTGGTATCGGGCGAATCATATACTGTCTCTATGAGCACTTTTTCTACGCAAGGCCGAGTAAATCTGGGGACAAACAACTCAATGTTTTCTGCTTCCCTCCACTTGTGGCTCCTGTCAAATGCTCCGTCTTTCCATTGGTTTCGAAACAGCAGTATGTGGAAGTGGCGAAGCAGATTAGCATATCTTTGGTCGCTTCTGGTATCTCCTATATGATTGATACTACAGGTATGGGTTTCGTAACTTTACCATGAAAACTTGACCCTTATTATCTCTGAATCCCAAGTTTGTTTCTGCTATCTTTTCTACTAGGATCGACTCCGATTATTATAAGCTGAATTAAGGTAAATATAAGCGTAGGAGTTGTATATCTCTGTTCTTGGGTTAGGGCATGTCTTAAGTTGAACGTGGGACTTGCATAATGCTCTACTTCATACCGCTACCTGTTCACATTTGTTTCGGATATATTTTTTCATCTTGTGTCGACAAAGTTGCATCAATGGTGAAGGAGGTGATCGATAGTCAGAGCACATGGAAAGATATATTCCAACGATACCCTAGTCCTTCATCTTACTCTGTTGGTAACTGAAGCAAACACAACGACAATGACGAATCCAATTACTCCCGTCACAGACAGGGAGCCGATTACTAATGCAGTTGAGTAGTTTTGAGATAGACACTGAAGCATGAGTTTCCGTGGAAAACACCAGGATCTTCGCTTCGCACCTCACACATTATGGCTCCACATATTTTGCATGATATGGTACGTGAACTGCCTTCGTTGCATTCCTGGTTAACTTGATTACTACTACTTGTTTGTTTTTGTTCGGCAATCGATTATGGGTAGATGCTGCGATAAGCTCGTGCTGTAGGCTCCAGCGCCTTCCTTGAGGAAACAGATCAGAGAGGAGTGTAGGATGAAGTTGGTGAAACCTTTCTGGCTATATGCTCGCTTTTAACTAAGTCGCTCAAGTTATAGATGCGAATAGCATGTAGGGTCGTTGTTAATGCGACATCAGGACTTCGCAACCAAGCCTTCCCTTTGGTGAGTGAGACTAGGCCATAGAGAAGTAGTACAGTATGTTATTTTGTATAGTTGATCTGGGAAAATTATGCTTGTTTCGATTCTTGAACATCTTCTACGTTGTTTCGGGGCATCATACTCATCAAATATGGGCGATATAAGTATGATTCAGCATAATCGTATGAGCCTGCTCTGCTCATTGATACTATGCGATAACAAGTAGTATTCGAATGATACAGGCCATGGGTAACACTTCAGTTTCCTGTTTACAAGCACATCAGCCGGTTCTCAGACTCGTCTCTATACAATCCTCACTTTGCCGACACTTCCTGGTTTAGTAGATCTTAATTTTTCGTATGTTTTCACGTCTGGTGGTTGCGGCTTCACTACAACTCTCTTGACAACTTCAAACACTTTTTTCCCGGGAAGTATAGCGAAGTAACTAACCTTAGAAAAACTCCCACTCGAATGACTGACAACCATCACCACCTAGGTATTGTACTCGAACGGAACCAAAAAATGTAAACTTTTCATTGAATCCACTTTTTTTTTTTTTTAAGTGCTTCATCGGCTGAGGGTTCTTCTTTTGACAATACTCTTAACAGTTTCCAAATTGAGTCACCAAATTCTTAAATCTTGATGAAACCATTACTTCCCTCACACACCTACAATTACTATACAACCAAAGACCATTATTATCTTCGAAACCCAAAACACACTGGTCTTCACCCAAAAATCAGCCGTCATCTTCATAGGTCCCCAAAATTGACCATACTGAATTTCACATTCCCCCACACACAAAAATAGCCATTTTCACTTTTTCACCATCAACAAATAGTGACCCACCCACAGCTACACACAGCTAATCAGTATCAAACACTGTACCATGCTAGCTACACTGCACTGCACCATGCTGCAACCAGCACAGCACCGGCGAAATCAAACAAAAAATTCCCACAGCAAAAGTAGTGCCTATAACAGCTACATAGGCCAAAGAAAACAACAAAAAGCACTGTGTGCCGCTTGGTTTTTTTTCTTTCTTTTATTTAAAAATTTAAAAATATAATAAAATCTTATTAAGAAAATATCAATCCAAAAAAATTAATAAAAATATCCTCATAAAAAAATCCAATATAGAAACAAAAACAAATTCTAATCACTGAACAAATCGAAACATATGAATCGCTCGCGATCATAACTACACCCAACTGCAGCAGACCCGGACAGCCGAGGATCCCATTCGTGAAACGGCTCCCTCTGCAGCATGCCGTCGTTTTTTGCCTAGTGGTAAAAAAAAGGTCTGATAATCTGATTCTGATTCAGAAAAGAGCAGACTTGACCAGACCATCACAAAAATGGAATCACAACCATGACCCAATAAAAGGAACCCATCAACAACCACCATTGATAATATTGCAATAAATTAATCATAGAAAGAGAGGATCATATCAATGAAAACAAAAGGGTGCCCTTAAAAAAAGAGGAAACAGTACAAATCTGCTGCACACTGTACTATGAGTACCCTACAAGGACCCTTTTTCTTTCCTTTCTTCTTTTCTGGGTTTTGTGTATCTTTAACTTTCCAAGCAAAAGCAGCAGGAGCCCAAAAAAAGGGTGACGATGAAGTTGATGTGTCTAAACTTGTAAGCTAGAGGTTTACCTCTATGGTTGCTTGTTTCACGGTGTGACAAACAGGGCAGAGATTGAGGAACCCTTCACAGTTCTTGCAGCAAGAGAGGTGCTTGCATGGAAGGATCACCATGCATGAGATTTCACCACAGTAACACCAACCCTTTTCACCTTTTACAGTGGATGATGATGACGAGTTGCATTCACAGACTGATTCTGCATCATCATGATCAATGGCCATTGTTGCTTCTCCATTGACGATCATAGATGAGGATAAAGATGGCTTGTGCTTATGTTTTACTTGTTTGAGCATGATGTTGAGGTTCATCACCATGGCTTCCTTCTCCTTGGCAGCTCTCTCCCATGTCTTCGCCTCCAACTCCGCTCTCATCAAGCAGTTTTCGAGTTTCTTTGTCTTGGTCCTTGCTATCGCTAACTCGAGTTCCTTCTCCTTCATCGCCGCCATTGCCCATGACTCGATTTGAGCTAGCAGAACACCCATTTGGTGCTTTGTTTGGTGATGAATCGCATACCGCAATCTCTCATTCTGTCATTCACCACATTGAACCCAATAAGGCTCAGAACCTCTTTATATCAGAGCAAGAAGCAAAACACAGACAAAATGAATGAATGAACTGTAGGATGAATCAATGCAATATACCTGAAGTTTGAGGAACAAATCGATCTCGAGCCGCTGCAAATCGACCTCGGACGCCAAGGACTGAACAAAGGGCACAGACGATTGAGAAACGAACCCAACATCAATCAATCCATTTCGCAGCTCATGATAAGGAACCCTTTGCACAAGATTCTGAACCACACCAGCAACACCACCACCGGAACCCATACACCCAACAGCACCAGTGGCATCAACGGGCAACCAATCTGATCCAAACAAACCCATATGGGTCTGTGCCTCCACAGCCATTTGATGAGATCAAGTATCCAAGAACTCTTATCAGGGTTGATGTATCAGGGGGGCCGTGGGCTAGTTATGATGGGAAGAGTAGGTTGAGAGCTCGAGGAGAATGAGAGGCAGAGAGTGGTGATGTGATGATGCTGAGAGGGTTTGGATTTGGGTTTGCTGTTGGATGGATCAGAGAAGAGGCATGACAAATACCACTAGGACTACCAGTACTGTCAACCCCATCACCCTCTTTAAATCTATCTGTCTCTATTTTTTGCCTTATTTGTTTTGTATTGATATCTTTTCTTGGGAGGAGAGGAGAAGGGCAGAGATGAGAGGGGGACCTGTGACTTGGCCGGAAAAGGCTGGCAAGAGGACAAGATTGAGCTTGACTGAGCTAGAAGGATTAGGCACAGCAGTGAAAGCAGAGCAGAATGGCTTCTTTTGTCCCCAAGATAAATTTATGATGCCTGTGTTATGAGCCCTTTTCACAATGCAGTCTCGTGTGCTACACAGAAATAAGAACTTTGACATAGGAGTATTAAAGAGCCTTAATCACACAGGAGTAGAGTCTGTTCTTGGTTAAGGACAAATTATATATTCCATCTTTTCGTTTCACAAAAAAAAAAATTACAATGTTTATTCAACACGAATTTCGAAAATTTCGTAACTCGTCTTAACGACGTAAAAAAATTACAACATTGACTCAACATTGAAATATATAACTTAAATTATCATATTACTATTTCACGATAATTTTACGTAAAACGATGCTTGATCGTCCCGCGAACGATTCGTAACTTGAATAATTGTATAGTTGACTTAAACTAACGTTGCATTCTTTATGGACGGAGATAGTAATAACTTAGACTTCTATCCTTAAATCAAACAACTAAACCATTGTTAATATTACGAGATGAATCTTGGAAGATAGTAGGTTTAAGCGTTTAAAACTACTGTGTCAAACGTAGAGGTTTTCTCAAAGTACATGAAATCATCTACCGTCTACTTCTAGAGAATAGGATGCCATATATCAACCGCCTAAAATTCAGAGTTAATACTGAACACATAGTTTAAAGCATTGACCAACCAATTCTTGGGAGTTGTGCATATTGATACACGAAATAAGATTGCATAAGCGAAAGTCTTTCGCATTCAGTAAATTGGGTTGATTTCCATCACAAGAGTTCAGGCTCGCCCCAATAAGTTTGTCATATCGACAAGATATAAGACACTAATCCCAATTTGAATACCAAAGCAAGAGAGATACAGTAAATTTGTTTTGGGTCTAGCAAAAAGGACAAGAAAGCAAAGGGCAGAGATGGGGCTTTTACTAGCATCAGGTAGGCGATGACTGTGATGATGACTTAAAGACATGCAGATTTCGTGACTCTCCCAAAACAAAGCAAGAAAAGAAACACAAACACGGAAAAAAGAGGTGTTATATGCTTGGTCCCGCCTAGGACTACTAATTAGTCGTCGGGGGATTGGGACAAATGGGTTTGGACACAGTGGTGTTTTGGCGGAAACAGAGGAGGGAATACAGTAAAGTCAGAAGTGGATAGCACTAGGATTAGCATTGTTGACATTATTAATTGAAAGGGGACACTTACCAGGAGAGACATAATCCATTTTATTTAAGTGACAATATGATACCATACGTAGTCAAAAGAAGACTTTATGAATCTATTATGGTCCTGTTAAAAGGAAGAACTACACTACCTCTGTATCAAAATAGAGATAAATTTGAGAACAGAGATCATTTTGGGACGAAGAGAGTTTGTATTATCGTTGCTGGAAAATTTGCTTTCTCTCAAAATCTACAACCAAGATGGTAATATCAAGTTGTTTATCATTAGTGCGCTAATTGCACATAAACAGGTTCTTTCAAACTAATGTTGACCTGGGAGCCTTGCCTGAATCCAGCAATGAAATCTATACATTTACTATGAATCTGGTAAGCTAGAAACCAATATGCAGAGAACTTACCACACAAGCTCCATATTGATTGCCAATTCGTTATCTAAAGATTGCTGAGAAATCCTTATAGAAGTGGAAACCACCTGCAGCACCTCAAAACCATGTAGAATCTGTCAAAAAGCATGCAAAAAGACTATATCCCGTAACCAACCGATTCCTAGCTCAACCATGTAACACACCTTTGTTTAAGTTGCTTACACCAAACCCCGTCAGTTGCTGATAATGCGGTGTTGATACAGATAACACAAATTCATTCTCCTTCCACTAGATTACTAACTGCTTTCTCCGCCTCAGTCTACCATGTATCAAATCTTTGTGCAATCGACCATATCTGTGCTGGACCTCTGTTTTGCCAATGGGGTAGAAAAAACTAGACACAGATGAACCCATTTATTAGCTTTTCTTAGCATAAGTGATATTGGTTCAACTTGAACTCAGATACCGCACAGTGTAAGCAGCATGATCAATTGCGATGATTAACCTTTCAATCAGCACATCATATCTGGTTGTTTATCTTTGTGCCCGGCTGCCCTTCCAGATCTCCAATTATTCTCACATGATAAATCCTCTGATGTTAGTGCCAAAAATCCTCTGATGACATGACAAAACCACCTTAATCAGTTTCCTCTTATGAACAACAAACAACCGACTAAGCAACTCAACCCATGTTTCAGCAGATCAAAAACCAGGCTTATTGTTCATCCATAATATTCGTATTCATTTCTCAGTTACTTGAACCAAAATACACACTTGTAGCTGCTGGATATTCGCCATGCCTACAGTAAAAAATGTATCAATATAAATGCGAGGGAAAGACAGAACCATAAAAGTGAACCAACAGATAACTTCAACAGGAAAAGAGCCGATGTGTTGATAGCAGGGAAGGAGAAAACTACTACTGGGGACCAAGCGAACGTTGAAAGATAATAATCACAGGCATGTAGTGAACCATACCAAGAAGAAGCATGGTCACTGCCTCAGCTGGAAGAGGGAATTAAGGCCCTCGAGACTTAGATCCATATGAATGAGGAGCATTTCCTTCCCATTGAATTTTTATTCCCACCAATTTTCACATGAATTCAGATGGATAGTATGTAGTTTTTGATATGGTCAGAATAATGCAAATGCACAAGCAGAGTGCCATCACTCAGTTTAACATTTTCCTGCACCAGATTACCAGTGAGCTTGTCAAGTGCGCTCCTGATCAAATCCGCAACAAACAACCCATGAATTTAACAGTGAGAGCGTTCCAAAAAGATTATCCTGAGACCATGAGTTCCAAATGATAATAGATTACCAATTGAGAGTCACAAGTGCGCCCTCGCACTCCTTTCTTCATCAGCACCAGCCGCAGAACCACGAGTATTTTTTTCCTCTTCAAGTCATCTTAATGTATCTGGAAATCATCATAGTATCAACTTGAGTTCAGAGTGAAGTTTATCATTTATGCCTAAGCATTGCTAGATATCAAGGACACAGTACAACGCACCCTCAGGAATTTAACATCTGTCGCATATATCTTTGTAGCCTAACATGTCGGCAAACTCCAAACTGAACCAGGTTCTCAGGGTATGTCATGTTAATCCGTGAACGAATCAACCAAACAACAAAAGTTAATGAAATGAAAACACCAATTTCATCTGCCAGCAGATGTCATAAGTTTTAAACCACTATATGTACAATTTATCCTACACCAAGAGCAAGAATATCAACAGAACTCTTAGAATCATACTCATCATCGATACACCAGCTTCTCAGCAGCATACACTCATTGTGAAAGTTAAACCATGTTGTTCCCACGATTTTATGCACAAAGGACTCAATTTATTGCCCCTAGCTCATTTTTTGGGGCAAATGGTTTCCCCGCTTCCCTCAAAGCAGCATTATATTTGAGGCTTGACCAAAACCTACACAGACAAATCGTCAAACATTTCAAATGCATACAGCAGATGGGGGACTTTGCCATTCGATGTATCCAAATTAGTGAAAATGGAAACGATCTATGTTTAGTTGATTCCTCAACATGATATCAAACCGTGAAATGTGATCACGGGTGGGATTCAATCCCAATCTCCCCCGTTTATATATCACTTGTTATGTGATTTATTAGGTGGACTTGCTTGACACTTGACATGTGATGTGTCAGTGCATTTGTTGTCCACTTGAAAGCCAAAGGGTTTTCGTGTGAGTGAGAGTATTGGAGATCGGGCTTTTTATCATCATTTCAGACATTTGATAGAACTCGTTCATCGGCAATCTAAACACAAAATTTCACTCATAGATACAATTAACTGCTAATCATCATGTTGCAGGTTAAACACAAGCGATCAATTTCACCAAATGAATCAAATATTCGAGGAGTCAATTCTTTAATCGAACTCGTATTGATAACAACAAGGACGATGATCTTGTTCATTAATTACCTTTCGGCGAGAACAGTGGCAGCGGCGACACTGTGGGGAATGACCGGCGAACTGACGGCGGCTTCGAGGGATCGGCGAATTTCTCGGCCCTTTTCAACGAGATATAAATATGTGTTCAATCTCTCCATCGAGTGGAGCTCTAGCCTGGGTATTCTCTATTTGGTTATTCAAGTTTAGGTGATTATTATCATTAAAACATGATAGGTTATTTAATACTCTCCCTCTCAAAATAATTATATCGTTTTATTATTTTATTTTGTTTTAAATTATTTTTAATGTTTTTATTTTAAAAAATATTATGTAATTAGGAATTAAAGAAGATGGAAAGAGAACAATTGTATAGTTGAGAATTGAAGTTAAGGAACGAAGTAGATAAATCTAAATTTGCATGCATAAAATAAATGTTGTAATAATTTTGGGACAGAGGGAGCACTTCCAACTTCCCACGAAAAATTCAACATTTATTATATGAAAAAAAAAGTGTGTGTCATGATTTAGATATGCCTAATAATTAATGAATGGTTAAGATTAAACGATTAACAATAAATTATTAAGATTAAAAAATATCATTTTAATCTTAACTCTTGATTTGTGATGTTTTAATCTCAATCGTTTGATTATTAGTAAACACATTTATGTCATAATATATGCTCCCTAAGCCCTTATTATATTTATCCGTCTCACTATAAATGCAACATATTTTATTTGAAAATAAAAAACATACAATACATCCTTTATCTATTACGGTAATCCCAATATTTTCTTTCTATTTTACTCTAATAAACCCCACTATTATATAAATATCAAAAAAATTCAACTCTCATATAAATTTTCTATCCTGATCAAAGTGTTGCACTTTTTTGTAGGACGGAGGGAGTATTTGCTTCATCCTAATTTAGATGAAACCAATTGAGCTGGTACGTAGTTTTATACGTGTGTTAAATTTTTAAGGAATTTGATGAAGAAAAAATATTTATTTAATGATAGTGAGATTTATTATACCAGTTATTAAAAAAGATAATGAATATATTATAAGAATTGATGATTATTTTGGTGTTTTTTATGTGAAAAGGTTACTAAAATTATAAAGTATTATTTAAAAATTTACAAGTAAATTGAAAGAGTCCAATAAAAAAGATATTGTATGTATATTAAAACTGAGGGAATAGAAAGAAGAGTTATGTACTTATTCAACATGAAAGAAAAAATGTGTGTTATGACTTAGTTATAAACTTAAAACCAATATTTGAGTCAAACGTTAAATTGGACATAGTCTAAAATGTGGGACGATTTGGTGAGAATAGACTTTTTAATTAGGTTCTCATTGATAATTTTTGTTTTATTTTTTATCGTGAAATCAACTCTATAAAAATAACTCAAGCTCAATGTGAAGGTTCACTGTAATATTCCCTCCGTTTTGAAAAGGATATAACAATTTGAACTAATACGCGTGTCGATGTAAAGTTTGACACATGTACAACGACGATCAAATGTAATTTTGTGTAAATTTATCATGAAACGTCAATGATCATGCAAGTTACGTGCGTCAATCTAATACATATTGCGGGACGATCAGACGTGATTTGATATTAAAACGAAACTTACATTTATACGTATAAAATAATACAAAATACGTAAATGTTGTATCTTTTGTGGGATAGAAGGAGTACATGCTAATGTTTTCCCTGAATGTCCTTAATATGTATGAATGGGAGAGATCCGATCTGATTTAATATCATATCACGGATCTAACTAAAAGTTCAATAATGAAAGACTCAAAATATACATACTGACAAGTTTTAATTTTGAATGTTGATTTAATTTGCGGCATCTAACAACAATATTCCTTTCGTATCAAATTATATACAATAATTGACCCTACACAGAAATTTTTGTATGTTGAATTTAGTGAAAAAATAATACTCCATCCCTCCTATAAAAAAATATAACATTGCATCATCACCATATTATTTAACACGTATTTTGAGGAGTTTCGTTATTCGTTTTAATGAAGTAAAAAAATTACATCACTGGTTTTGAATTGAAATAAATAACTTAAATTATCATTACTATTTCACGATAATTTTACGTAAAATGATGTTTAATTGTCCCGCGGATGATTCGTAGTTTGTGTAACTTTATCGCTGACGTAAACCAACGTTACGTTTTTTTATGGGAAGGACGTAGTATTTTAATTAGTGATTTTGAGTTTATTTTAACAATTGAGAGAGTAGTTAATAGAATGTATTATAATGATTAGTATTTTTATGTTAAAACTTTCTATAAAAATATTATATTTAATTTTAGATAATTCAAAAAAATAAATATTATATTTTTATTAAACAGGAAAGTAAAAGGTTAGCAAAGCAAAAAATTTATCATTAACAGTCGTAACATAAGATTGGAAAATGATAGATGCCGTATTCACAGAGGGCAGAATTGGAAACCCGAATTTCCACAGGCCTATAAATACCCCCAGCCTCTCACATGTCGCCCCGATCGAGTCTCCCCTCTCCCATTCTCTCCCTTCTCTCGCCTCAAACCCTAGGGTTTCGATCTCCGAGATCCACCTCGAATCCGAGAAATCGAATCACCCCTTTCAATCATCGACTCAATCCCAATCATTCGATCGAGATTGATTGATTCGATTGGTTGATTCAAGGGTTTTGAAGGAGAAGAGGAGGAAACGTGCTTGAGAGAACTTTTTTTTTCAAGATGTCTCGGTGCTTTGCGTACCCACCACCTGGCTATGCTGGGAAGTGCGTGAGTAACGAGACCTCCTTGATCATGTCGTCGACCGAGGTTGGTTTCCTCGCTAGTCGATCGATTGGAATTCGGGTTATGTTGGGTGGTTTTGGTTGAGTGCATTCGATGATGTTGGACATGAAGAGGATATTCCTCTTTGAATTGGGGCTTTGTTTTGTGGTTTTGATTGAATCTTGATTCAATGGAAAAATTGAAACGCTCGTCGGTTTTTTCGTTAGAGGTTGATAATTGTTTGGACTAAGTAAATGTACATTGGAGATGCTATCTTGGATGAGATTAGGATTCGTAATCTTGGGAATCATTGATTAAGTAGATTGTGCGAAGTTCGGTGTAGAGATTATGATATGGGTCTTTGGTGATCAGTGGTTATGACGAAGGATTTAGGGTTTAGCATGTTTACAGGAATAGTGTCCTTGAGGAATTCTGAAAGTGAACGAGCTCGGAAAGATGCTATAGACAGGTTTATGTATGAGGTTGGGGTTTAGTCCTCTTATTATATGGATCATCTGGATGTTGGTTAGTGGAACATTGAAGTTTCATGCGAGTTGTTGCTGATGTTCGAGGAGAAGAAATTTAGGTGATCATTTTAATGTGGATATGAATTTGATGATTGGTGAAGTAGATGCATTGTTCATTACATGGACAATGTTGGTACTGTTTAAGAAGTTACTGGTTTTTTTTGATTGCATATGACAAATTGCTGCCTAATAGGGTGATATGTGCTTTGTGTGTATGTTTAGCTAGTTAAGATGGTTTAGGCAGTTCAACATATAGTTCTTTGGGCTTATAATTAGACCTGGAACAAATGAGGTATTTGAGGACTGTTCTAAATGGTGTTTGGTTCTGTTAGTAGTTAATTATTTACCTCAAGTGAACCAAAACATGTTTGAGAAGGGAGTTTATATGGTTTCATATGTACTGCCTCAAGTGGACCGAAACATGTTTAAGAAGGGAGAGTTTATCTGGTTTCACATGTACTTAAGTAAAACTTGGACATTGGTGGTGCTTGCGATGTAAAGCGTTCACAGCGTATGAAAATATGCATGAGTAAGGTGATGGATATGCTTGTGCGTATAGCCTGTTTCTTAGGTGAGCAAAGGGTTCATTGGGTTGTGATTCTTCTTATTCTCCGGAGTATATTTCTCCGACGTCAAAGAAGAAAAAGTTAATCATGTTGTTCTTGACTGATGTTACTGTTATGGCCTGTTCTTTTGAGTTTCGTTCTTGCACTGGCCAGTCTTTTGAATAATTTTTGTATGTCATAGCAAACAAAGTTTCATCTCCCAGTTCTTTTTTCTTTATTTCTCCTTCCAACGAATTGGGATGGCGCCTAGTTTCTTCTTTTTGCTCATCCAAGAGAGGATTGTTATGTTGCTTTGTATGTGGACTAAAGATTCTTGCTCTCTATAACGTTGAGTGATGATGGCTTAAGACTTTCATGAGGGGGAGGAAAGATGTACTAATGTTGTTTTTTTCTTTGGCGGATAAACCATGTAATCAAGCATGTTGAAAAATATGAGTAGTTGCATGCCAAGGTTCTTCCATATGTTGCTACACATCTATCACCAACTATTCGAGAGTGTTTTCAGGTTCCATGTGTGTTGTATGTGGGTGGTTTTCGGCTGTCTTGCAATGCCTCTCATGATAGCTGCTTTGGTTCTTTGATAACTTATGCTGAATACTCTATTCTGGTGCTTTAAAGCTCCAGAGAGAAAATGAGACGGCAAAAACAGATGAGAAGCTACGCCAGATAAAGGAGAAGAAGGAGAAGATGGAGAAGAAGGAGAGGAAGGAGGAGAGGAAGGAGAGGAAGGAGAGGAAGGAGAGGAAGGAGAGGAAGGAGAGGAAGGAGAGGAAGGAGAGGAAGGAGAGGAAAGAGAAAAAGGCGAAGGAGAAGAGTTGTGAGGAACAAATACCCAAAATAACTGCTGGCAGTGAGATTAACGTCATCCAAGGCAAATCCGACAAAGATGCTCCTGGGTTTTTGAGAAAGTGCGACCTTGAGCTGTTAGACAAGAGCAATCTTACTGAAGAACATGGACGCCCTTGCAATTCTTCTGAGAGCACCAAGAGCAGTGCAAAGAGGAAAAGGGATTCAGAGCCTGCTGGATCTGCCCAAAATCATGGTGAGTATGATGGTTCACTTGCTTATTTTGTTCATTGGCCAATGATGAACTTGTGGTGCTCTACCAGTGTTGCCCCTTTTTATCCATGTTCTTTCTTCCATGGCTCAGGGAAGATTTTTAAGATCAAGTTATCGTCAGGAAAGAGAGAGGATCTTACCAGCACTCTGAAAAGTGTTGGACCTTGCTCTCTGTTGTCGTCAGGTGAAGGCGCAGTGACCCAGCAGGAATGCAAAAGCGTCTTGAATCTTCTCCACAATCCACGGAACCCTCCTTCTACAGCATTTTTAACCATGGCTCTTCATGCGCAGAATCTCGATAAATCTGTGAATGCCCATGCAAGGATTGCCGACCAGCAATTGTCCAAGTCAGCCAAGGTGCTACCTCCTTTTCCTGAGAGGATTGAAGTGTCAACCTCTAGCTGTCCTCCTATATCACGCTTCCATGTTACTAAAATTCCGAAGATGGAGGTAAAGCACAGAGATGATGCAACTTCTCTTCTGCTGGAGAGAATCGAAGTCTCGTCTTCTGTCCATGCTGCTTCAAGGTTGGACGTTAAGCGGTTATTGAAAGTGGAGCAAAATTATAAGGATCCGCTTCAATCGCATAAAGCGTTCCCACCATTGCCTGAGAGGACGGACAGAGCAGGGCCTTGCAATGCTCCATCATCATCATCATCATCATCATCAAGGTCGCATGATAAGAAGATGGATAAGGCGGCGGCAAAATATAGAGACTTGCTCGAGATGTTACCGCCATCCCTGGGAGCTGAACTAACAGACTCAGATGATCAAGGTTGGTTGTCTCGAAGAAGGAGAAGAGAGGGAAATGACTACCCATCCAAGAGACTGAAGGTCGAGGAGAACATTCTTCTGAGCTGTGGCAGTTACACTATGCAACCACAGGCGGTGTACTTGGCAGATGTCGGTATCTATGGTTTGCCTTATACTGTCCCATTTTGATCCAGACGCATCTGGGGGAATGGAGCGGTTTGATACCTTGCTACAGAACCATGCCTTCGGTGTTGAGAGTCGCGAGATATGAGGTTGATGCATGTACGATGACGGGTTTTGCTGATGGGTTGGGAATGATAGTTGGCTGTACTTGCATCATCTGGGTTTATAATTTTGAGTCGATGAGAGTTTGTTCAATGTACATGTTCGATTTGTTCATGTAGGACTGGTGTTCGTATAAACTGGTACAAACAGTTGATGATTTTTCTTGTGGTGGATCGGCCATTTAACCTTTTGCTTGTCTTGTTCTCTCAATTGTATAATGCATCTGGGGTTACTTTTGCCGTAACATTCACGTTGACTTGATATTTGTTCCTCAGCTTCTTTGCACTCCAAGTGTGCCTTGCTACAGTAACATGTAACGGTCCAGCCCAGGGGTTGGGTTTAGGGCTAGGATTTGATCCCAAGCATGGAAACCCGGCCCATAAAAAAAGGGTCTTAAGATCCTTTTCCTTTTTTTTTTGTGTTTTCCTGAAACATCAAAACCGTCAACGGTTTTTTCATAATCGTGAACGGTATTTCAAACCGATAACGGTTTAATAACATGAAAACTTACATAACCTGTAAATCTCAATCATCCAAAATCGTCAACGGTTTTAGAAAACCAGTAACGTCTTTCACTAACCATTCATGGTTTTTTCTTTCCAAAAATGAAAAAAAAAACTTATCTTTGAAGTGATAAACTTACTTAACATAATAACTTATGTTTTCAACAGACAACAACTTAACAACATTTGAATTGCTGCGTTTGTTCCAAAGTTCCATACATATCAAAATATTCAAGTGTCATCAATGTAATAACATATTGACATGACATGTGAATTATATATTAAACTTTTTCATCATAAGCGAAAAACATTTATATCAATTGTTTTCTTTCATTAAGGTAAAGTTTTATAACATCCGATCTAATGGTGTTCCTATGCTTTCTTTGATAACTAGGTTGTAATACATTTTGAATATACCTATTAAATTTAGGATTATCAGCAAAATTTAAGGGTTGTTCATTATGGACTATGAATTCGGCCAACATTTTACGTTAGCGGGCATGGTTATATGTCCACAATCCGCTCGCATTATTCAATTGGGTTTGTTCCTTATGGATATTGTTTTCTTTCGCAAGACAAGTTTTTCTATGTTTTAACAAATATGAAGTACCTTTACTCGTTTAAAAGATCTTAACACACATTTTGCACTTACTTTCGGTCACATTTCCATTTCCTCCGATGACTTTCTCGAAATACAACCAACACTTCGAGCCTTTCCTCGATGAAGAAGCGGCGGATGCAACGTTTGATTGTCCTTCTTCGAATTGAGGAGTCCCTTCGCCTTGCGTAACAATGTCGAAAATGTTGAATCGCCTCCCGGCATCATCATGCTCAGAAAATACATCATCATTATCGACACTGTACATATTTTGATTTTGGAATGAGCTAACCATTACGATTAATGATTTATAAAGAATGAGAAGTAACAAGAGAGTTTTAGGAGATTGGAGAGTTTGATTGTAAGAAAATATGTAAATTTTTATGAATATATGGTATCATAATTGTTGCTTATATAGACAATCTTTCAAAAAATGAGTTAGATAAAAAAATCCCTCTAATTTTGTCTAATTAGCCATTTTATGACCGTTGGTGGATATTTTTGTCTAATTTTTGGAAAAATAGTTGTTGTGAAAATAATATTAAAAAAAATCGTCATCGGATTCAAAAACTGTCAACGCTTTTTGAAGAACAGACAACTGTTGTCAAAAACAGGTCACGATTTTAAAAAGAAGAAATCCATACCTCAAAACCGTCATCGATTTTTAAAATTGGTGACAGTTTTGAGGGTTAAGGATTTCTGTCCTTCCAAAATTGTTCACGATTTTCAATAACCGTTCACGGTTATAAAAACCTAAGGCGTACATGATGAATTCCGTGAAAATCGTTGACGTTTTATCTCAAAATCTTCACCGATTTTATGATAATCGTCATCGATTTTAGTAAAGGGTGAACGATTTTGATGAAAAATTTAACGGTCATTTTTTTTCAAAAACGTAATGAGTGGGGCGGATTGACCCTTAGGCCCTTTGGATAATGGCCTAGACCAAGGCCCGGCCGTGATTGAAGAGGAAAAAGCCCTCTCTGATTCGGCCCGTAAAAAGCCCAGGGCCGGATCGGCTCGACCCAATCTACAGTAAGGAGCCGAATGGCCCAAGTCCATGTTTTTTACATCTCTAGTTCTTATCATCATATTTGGTTGATCTTCATTGATGAAGTTTTAATCTATGGTTCTTCCGCTCTTATCTTCCGAGTAAAGATTGATATAGGATGACATTTATCCTGTATAAGTTGCAATGGTTAGGGCGACATTTAATGCTTCATTTTTCATAAATATTTTATTATTAGAGGCTGAATAGTGCAAAGTGAGATATCCTCAAAATCATGAGTTCAAAGATCAAATTCTACAAGATAATGTGAGTTTGTTGTTTCGCTTTATTTTGATGTGAGTATGTTATTGTTTCATCTCACTTTGATTTATTTTTGAGGGAAATAATATTTAATCCCGTTTAACTATCATTTGGTTATATTTTATCTTTTGAATTATAAAAATAGTTGTTCAATCTTTAAATTTTGAAAAAATCTTAAATTGTTTTTTTTGACACATTTATAACGTCAAAGTTATCTTTTTTTTTAGAAAACATCCATCCAACGGGGATATATATCTGTTTTCAAAATTGAGTAATATTATATATATAAATAAAAAATTCAAAATAATTATGTGTTATTTTTCATTATTTTTGATCCTCACAACTCATAACAAGGTTTATTTGGTCAAAACAACTCATAACAATTTAACAACAATTTAATCAACCAAATGTTCCACACTCATCTCTCAATAATCCCAACGGACACTTCTTTTCCCTCTTTTCATATAAACTCAAAAACGGTCACCTTTTTCATCCCACATCAATTCCAACCCACAAAACCCCAACTGCAACAAATTCAAAAAAAACTCCCCAAATTCAAATTTTGAACCGTTCCCATTTCCCCCCTTTCTCATCCATGGGCGCCGCTCACAGCCACAACGACATCATCGATTCCGACGATGAATCACAACACTCTCCGACCCAAGATGAAGATGTCTACGAGGATGCTTCGAGCGAACCAAGAAACCCCACAAACAAAACCCCATCAGAATCATCACCAGCTTCGATCGACGACATAGACGCGAGACTGAAATCCCTGAAACTCAAATACCAAACGAAGCAAAGTCACCAGAACAGCGGATTGGTGAAATTGTATCAACATATAGGCGGAAATACAGAGAATGCGAGGTGGGTTTTGTCGGAAAGATTGGTACCATACTCGTTCAAGAAGACGAGGAGGATCGAGGAGGACGAGGAGGAAAAGGATGAGGTGGGCGAGGATGATTTGATGTGGGAATTGAGGGTTGGGAGTAAAGTTAGGGTTTGGGTTAGCCATGATATGAAATTGAAGGGTCTTGTGGATCAGAGGAGGGTTGATTTCGTGGCGCAAGGGGTTTGGGCAGTTAAGTTTGGAGGGGATAACGAGTTTGAGGGGTTTGTGAGACAGTATCAGGACTGTTTGTTTGAGAATACGTATGGGTATGAGGCGAATGAAGGGAACAAGGTGAAGGTTTATGGGAAGGATTTTGTCGGGTGGGCGAATCCTGAGGCGGCGGATGAGAGTATGTGGGAGGATGCCGAGGATAGTTTCAGGAGTCCAGGGGTGGGTACTCCGGTTAAAGGGAGGCAGGATTTGAGGGAGGAGTTCGAGGAGGTGGTGGATGGTGGCAGGATTCAGAGCTTGGCCTTGGGCGCATTGGATAATAGTTTTCTTGTTAGTGGGAGTGGGATTCAGGTTGTTAGGAATTTTAGTCATGGGATTCATGGGAAAGGTGTTTATGTGAATTTCGGCGATGAGAAGAGGAGTTTCGCTGATTCGACTCCTAAGAAGGCGCTTTTGATGAGGGGTGAGACGAATATGATGCTTATGAGTCCATTGAATGATGGGAAGCCTCATACCACGGGGCTCCATCAGCTTGATATTGAGACCGGGAAGATTGTTACCGATTGGAAGTTTGAGAAGGACGGGACCGATGTGACCATGAGGGACATCGCTAATGACAGCAAGGGTGCTCAGTTGGATCCTTCAGGATCGACCTTCTTGGGTCTCGATGATAACAGGCTTTGCAGGTGGGATATGCGTGATAGGCACGGGATTGTTCAGAATATTGCTTCTGAGAGTACTCCTGTATTGAACTGGACTCAAGGGCATCAGTTCACTAGGGGAACTAATTTCCGCTGTTTCGCTTCTACTGGAGATGGCTCGATTGTGGTGGGTTCGCTTGATGGGAAGATTAGGTTGTATTCCATTACTTCTATGAGGCAGGCGAAAACAGCATTTCCTGGCCTCGGAGCACCCATTACCCATGTGGATGTTACTTATGATGGGAAATGGGTTTTGGGAACTACTGATACTTACTTGGTCCTCATATGCACTATGTTTGTTGACAAGGACGGGAAGGCTAAGACGGGATTCAGTGGCCGTATGGGGAACAAGATACCTGCTCCGAGATTGCTGAAGCTTACTCCGCTTGATTCGCATTTGGCAGGTGTAAACAACAAGTTTCATGGTGGACAATTCTCATGGGTATGCATTCTGTTTCACAGTGCCTCCTCTGTTTTATCTCATTGTTGTTGTGTTGAAGTTCCTATTCTTATCCTGCAAGTTTTATGCGTCTTAGATCCTGAAATGTCTCTTGTGCTTGACTTCGGGAAAGTTATTGATATGTTCTTTTGAGTCCCTTAGTGATGATGCTGCCAATCGGCTGGTTGCCCTTAGAGCACATCCATTGGTTTTACTTTCAATCGAAAACAAGGACTAGTTGAAACAAGGGCATCATCTCTTTTTTTCGTATCTGTGACAAATTATTTACCTCTTAACCTGGATGAGCTTCATCTTGTAAACCATGTGTGTTAATGCGCTTCTGTCGCATATATTTGTAATTGTATTTGGTTTCCAGGGTATTCATTATATTTTGCATTGCTCCTATTGCGTGGTCACGATTTCTTTAACAGAACCTATAGTGTTCTAGAAAACTGTTAAACGGCGACATTTGCTCCATCTCCTTAGCTGCAAGAAAAATATTAGGACCCTGCAAAGTCCATATTTATTCGACCTTTGCCATGTAAGCTGTGCAGGTGACAGAAGATGGAAAGCAGGAGCGTCACTTGGTCACTACAGTGGGAAACTTCAGCGTGATATGGAACTTCCAGCAAGTCAAGGACAGTTCTCACGACTGCTACCGCAACCAGCAGGGCTTGAAGAGCTGCTATTGCTACAAGATCGTCCTCAAGGATGATTCCATCGTCGATAGCCGCTTTATGCATGACAAGTTTGCTGTTTCTGACTCTCCTGAAGCTCCTTTGGTGGTGGCTACGAATAAGAAAGTCAGCTCGTTCAGCATATCAAGCAGGCCGCGACTCATCGATGGCGCTTCTAGTTGATTCATAAATGGATAGATTCTCAACTGATCAGACACAGCACCTCATGTTTGCCAAGGCCTTGCCCGATCATCCTCGAAATTTGATGTTTCTTATCATGATACCTGTAGTGCGTAGTTGTAGTCGGTAATTGTAGCTATTGTGTATCGACTTGATATCTGGTTAGCAATACTATTGTACTCCGGGAGCCGCTCTAGGTTGAGGCGTAACTCATCTTTTGAGCCCCAAAATTTCACCAACTTGAAGTGTTTCTTGTTTTGCTGCAATTTAGCTGCTTCTCTGTTTGCTGTTGTTGTAATCGATGTTATACACAGCCGTTGTGCTCAGCATATAATATCAGTTCCGTCTGCCATGAGCATGATTATTCATGTTGCAGAAGAAATTATCCTACTAGTGCTGCTAAATTGCGTCACCGTAGTGCAAACAATTTCACACAGACGAGATGAAAATGCAGATTGTTCGGTGATGTTGAAATACTTGAATCAGATTGCAAACCTCCCTGACAATATTGACGGGATATAATTTGCTCAGTTCGCTCTATACATGATGGACTCGATCTGTCACTTTCAATAATACACAACTTGGTAGAGCATCGAATAATCTTCCTGTCACTTGTGTATGTGGAGGGATGAAACATAACTAGAATATAACCCATGAAGTAATCGCCATCTACTGCTAGCACTCTACTCGGGCGAGGAAAGCTTCACATGATTCAATAGCTCCACGAGAAACTGTAAACTGGAGTGCAACATCTGATGAAAGAAGAATTATCTCGATGCTAAAATACTATGTAGGCTTCGATGAAGGCGTCCTCTTTCTTCCAAGGAACATAAGGACCCGGCCCATCCGGGGAATCAGTGATTTCCTTTTCCTCGCAGCCACAGCTTCTGGAGAAGTCTCAGTCCCAATGCCACTTTGCGCTGTTGCCTTAGGGCCGGATGCATGGTGTCGCCTGAACGGATTGAGACTGGATGCGAAATGGTGACCGTGACTGGAAGCTGTATCTGCTACTTGTTCATGGTCTTTGGATTTTGGCATCTCTTGTTCCAAGTTTATTAGGCCTTGTCCCTCCTCCGAGCTCTTCATTGGACTAGTCGCCTCGCCATGATCCAACTCGCCTGTCTTTCTTTGTTGTCCATGCTCAGCTCTCCACTTCCTCAGCTCCTGCTCGACGCCCAACTTCCCTTCCTTTGCTTTCTCGGCCTTGTCCATGGCGACTCTCAATGCTTCCTTCTTCTCAGCCACTTTCCTGTTGATCTCTTCCAAGTGGCTCAGCATCTTCAACTCGGACTCTTTAGCCACGCCGATTTGGGACGTGGCATTAGCCACTTTCGAATTGGCATGCTCCTCTGCTTCGTTAGCACGCTTACTAAGTTCATGGTATTCGTCTAGTGACAATGTTACCATGGTGGGGGAGTCCGGATCATTAACACTGCAAGTACGAGCTGATTCAGTCCGTTGGAGCGCTTTGATGGCAGCAAGGGCCAGGTTCTCGGCGGCCCTGGCTGCTTCTATCTCCTTTTGAGCAGCGAGCAGTCGACTCTCCATGGTATTAAATCCAGCTTTGGCATGATCAGCCTCTTCGCGTGCATTTTTCAGCTCCTCACGAGCCTGTTCAACCGCTGTCTTAGCCTCATCCGTCTCTTGAGATGCATGCTGCAACCGCTTGGAAAATTCTAACTTTCTCTCGTTGGCTTCTTGCTCTCTCATTTGGACCTCCGTTAGTTCGGATTTTATTCGCTTCAGCTCAGCTCCGAGAGAGGCAACGGCGACAGATGCCATGCTCTCTAGTCGTTTCAGATTGAAGAGTTCTGATCTTTCCTTCTCGAGCTCCATTTTTAACGACGTTACAGCCACCTTCAAGCAGCTGACTTCGTCAGTTGATTTCGCGATATTGTGCTTCACTTGCTCAAGTTCTCTCTTGGTTTCAGCAGCAGTTTCCTGCATTTCCAAGCGAGTTGTCTTCTCATTTCTAGTTTCCATTGTGTTTGTTTCTTCGTCGTTTTCCTGGTCTGGCTTTGGTGTCCTATATGAGTCTAATTCAGCCTTCAATGCGACGAGCAAAGCAGTTGCGGTGTCAAAGTTCGTTTTCAGTTCTTTTGCCGATTCAATTTGCCTGGTGAGGTTTTTCAGATCCTCCTCTGCTTGCTTCAGCTCCTTATCCCATGCAAGGTTTTCCTGTTCTCTTGACATGGCTGCTAAAAGTCTTTGTTCCTCGGCATCCAAATGGACGGCGTGTGCAGACTCTAAGGATTCTTTTGTCGAAATCAGCTCCGCTGTCAGCTCCTCCACTGTTTTCTTAACTTCCCTGGCTTCCAATACCGCCTCTTCAGCCTTCTTCAAAGCGACTTCCTTCTCAGTGAATAGAGAAGCATATTCCTTCTTCAGGTTTTCTAACTCATCTTTCACATACTTCATCTCAGAAACGGCCTCATCTTGTCTCGCCTTTGCGACGTCAAGCTGTGCCTTGGCTGCCACGCTAGCCTCATCCGCGATCCCTTGCTCCATCTCTTTCGCTCTGAGTTTCGCAAGTTCATGATCTTGTTTTGCCTGATTCTCTTCTGTTTGCGCTCGCTCCAGGTTCAGTTCGAGTTCCTCAATAAGCCTATTTGTGCTCTCTAGTTCCTTCAGAACTTGAACCTTTGCTTCTTCAGCAGCTTCTGACTTCTCCTTATACAAAGGGATCTTCTCTTGCACCTTCTCGAGCTCCTGTTCTATGATTCTCCGCAACTGTATATCATGAGTTCGCAGTTTAGCACATGAACTAAAATATTTTGCCCGTTAAGTGAAAGAATCTACTCAAAACAGCGGTAGGGAAATAAAATACTTCACCTCCGCGGTCTGCACTTTATGTGCCTTCCAATCAAGAATCCCACCGAACCTCGAAACTGCATCTTTTACAGAATCAAAAGGCACCTCTGTATCAATGAGAAGACTGTTCACATCACCTTGTATGTCAAAGCCGGAGGGACTCGGGGTTTCTGTACCCTGGACTTCACTTCCTGAAAGTCCCGTGCGAGCTGAATGCTGCTCCAAAAATGGGTTTTCATCCTCTTCTATATCAATGCTCACACGGGGGCGTACATGGGCGGTTGCACAAGGACTAAGATCTTCAAGTTTCCATGGATTATCGTCGACCTGGCCCTCGAAGCTATGGGACAATTCAGTTCCCAACAAACCTGAGGCTGCCGCCACCTCGGGCATGCCTACGCCCTCGCTTAAAAGGAACGCAAAACCATCAAGAGAAGAGGTTTGGAAGTTCAGATCATTGGGAGCATCTTTTTCTCCTGATTCTACTGAATCGATGGGAGCAAAGCCAAAAACGACATTGTCTGTGCTTCCGTCTGTAGCGTTGGTAGTTGTCGATGCATGGTTTGGTGTAACAGTATCTTTGTAGGATGATCTCGGTTTCTCATGATCCATTTGCAGTTCACAGCGGCTCCCTGTAGCTGTCTGAGATAAACCATGAACCAACTGAAAATAAGCCAGTTGCATATGAATCAGGCATATTTCAAATAAATATGGTGATTATCAAGGAGTAATTGTACATGAAGTCATAATCGTCTTGCATAAGCTTGGAGAAGGCGTAAAAAATTACAGTTCTGAGTACCCTTATTCATAGGAAATGTTACATTCATTGTTTTTTTGTTAAAATTTTGCTTTCATGAATATTACATGATTTGCTGATAATTATTCAAATTCAACTATCCAAAAGAAGAGTTTGCCGATTTTCTGTCACATGCAGGCCTAATTATAATCTCCATTGGAGTCATTTCCATGAAAACACCGTTAAATGGAATCAAACAAGCCGGCAAGGGATGAAGAAATCTGTTTTTATTCCTGAATAGAATGAGCAAGAGGAAGTTCTTGTTGGAAAAACAATGCACTGGCGCTGAAACCCAGATTTCCAATACGTATTGTCATTCCATCACCACCAAACTACAGCATTTAAGCCTATGACAACTTTTGGTGATATTGATCGAACACGATATGAATCAATAAGTTCATACATAATCATCGTGAATCCCGTTCGTTCATCTTTGCCTATGTGACATTTGCAAGTAATCACATTCATACTCATTATCAACAATGTCTTACAAAATCAATCACATTTGAGAATGAACCACATATTAAATCGACATGGTTACCTGAATTGGAGAACAACTTGGAGAAGAAGCAAAGGAATCCCACCTGATCGTCTCTAATTGGATTTTGATTAATTTGTCGATCGATTGTTTCTTGGTGATGAAGAGAGAGATTAAGGTCAAGATTAGCTTTGCAAACAAGCACTCAAAATTAAAAATAGCAACTGAAAACAACAGAAACAAAAACAATAAAACAAAACTAAATTGTTCGGTGATAAATTGTTTGGTGGTGATCAATAGTCCAGGGAGAGGGAGGAGAGAGTGGAGGGCATACATTGGGTTAGAATAATATCAAGCGATGCATGCTTTAGACATTAATAAGAGGAACCGAGTTCTTTGCCGTTCCGACCAAATAAAAAGACATAGGTCCAACCACCGATATATATGCAACCTGCACAATCGCACAGGATGCAAGTAAACAGATCAAGATACTATGTCATGAACGCCAAGAGCAAAGCATAACCAAATGGGAGCTTGGACTATGAAGATTTTGTGAAATCGGTTTCGAATCACTTGGTCAGGTTTACTAGGAACAAAAATGGACCTCCGGTTCAGTAGATAAGATAATGCAATGCATCCATGTCAAAACAATTCAGACAGCCGCTGAAACGGGCAAAAAATGTGAGGTATTCTACAATTGAAGGCCATGATGCTCGGAAACTATCAAACTTCATAGATTAACTGTGGTACTGATTCATCTTGACAAAAACAGTTCCACTCTAAAGTACACGCATCGACTTCACTGATCTTCTCAATTTCTCTGAGCAAAAAAGGCAGCCTGACACAAAATCCGTGAGTAAAAATTATCAACCCAATGCTGTAGGAAGTCCACATGTCCATTGCAAGAGAAGGGGATGGCTGACCTGGTGCACTTCTGGAGTGATGCTATGTTATACTCGTCTCAAAATCCAGGTGCTGAAGTTCCATTACATACTTGCTTTTTTACGCATTTGCCACTGTTCAAATATGATCAGAATAACTTTTGCCTGGTGGAATGAATATCAAATCACCCCACCCTGAACTTTCGTCACTTGTCTGCAATAAAACGAGCATCAAAATCAAAACAACCCAGGAAAAGGATGGTTATATTCCATGAAAACCTGAGGAACCACAGATGAGTACAAGGAATCCACATGTCAGCAGGAAATAGGATAAAACATCATAAAATAGAAATATTATGTAGTGTAAACATTTGACAGTGCCAACAACATCTAATAATTCACTGTCATACCTCCATTTTCCTTAAAACGTCTTCTAGACTTCCAACCTGTTCCCCAAAAGAAGGTAATTGTCAGATACTGAAACTAAAGAGTTGAAACAGATGGCATCGATTCCGATCTCCAGATGAAGAGCTAGATACTAGACAATGTAAATTAAGAATAGTGCAGAAAAAAAAAGGAAAGAAAGAAAAAACTTGCATGCATAGTGCAGAAGTAAATTGCGTCCGATACGAGCAAGCCATGGTTAAAACCAGCAGAATATTTAGTTGTTGTTGCAGCATACAATTGCTACCAGAAAAAGCAAACAGACCAAACCCTTACCACAATGTGTTGAGAGACATTAGCTCCACGCACGCGAGAACGCAGTTCCTTTTCTAAATCCTCCTGCACCAACCAGGTATGACAGACAAAAATAGATTCTTATAGCTAATCATGTTTGACAACAAGAATGATAGGGTTCACATACAAGAATATACAAACCTTTCGGAAATATATCGGCGAATAACGCTTCTTTTTCTTCTTGACAACCAGAAGATCAGACTGTAAACATTATTATAAATTAGAAAGTTACTCAGAAGACAATGTCAACATCACTAAGGAATTGGCATGCATTACTGTACCTGGAAAACAGGAACTCCATCGAACCCTCCTGAACGATCTGATGCTTTCAACTAGTAGAAAAATGTAAATTAAATAGAAAATTTTAAAAAAAATTCCAGAAATGTGAAGCTAAACATCCAGCACCCAGCGGTAACAAGACAGAAAATAAAAACAAAATAAATATACAAGACAAACACATAAGAAGATCAGGCATGTGCCAAAAGCAGCAGGTTAGTTTAACCAGAATATCAAAAGTGGTTCTCACATCTGAATGCGAGACTCGGACATCATTCAATACAACACAATTCTCAAGCATCGTTAAACTCCATGCAACTCGGCAACCAAACATGTTCATATCATAATGATTCTGAATGATGATAACTTGATAAAACTGAAAGTTCTCTGATTTCTTGCAATAACTTTATAAATACCAATACATCCAAATAATATGAAATGACAGCATTGAATTTTACTTTTCTACAAGATGGTTGAGGTCCATTTAGAACCTCCGGCCCATACAAAGTCCAGATAGCAAATCTCACCTCTAAAGCGTTCTTTATTTGAATAGGATCGGGCAAGAAACGAAAAGCAATCCCCTCAACCTTCAATGAGTAGACCTGTATGTCGAAAGAGCATTGTTAAAGAGGAATCGGCAATTAAATCTATGAATAGTACTATTTAATAGACCTACTGAAGTACCTGAGAGGAAATGAAAACTAAAGATAAAATAGGACTCAAGAGAGGGAGAGAAAAAAGCAAAAAGGAGTTTAACCTACAGTATTTTGTGGTAGATCTCAAGGACACTGCACATAAAATGCAGCACTATCCATATAACCAACATCATGTAATTAAGTCACATACTTGGCTTGTTCTAACAGTACTTGTGATATTCAAATAACCAAGAAGTGCATAATGAGACAAAGTCTCTTGTATTACACACGAGAAAAAGAGCTTTGATTTGAGAAACCCAGCAAATCGTTAGTGTATAAACAAACATGAGGATCTGAATTCTGAAACAAGGTCAGCCTTTTTTTTAACACCCTTATGTACCATATAATGCACCAATAATTAATAACATATTCCTGTGATTTGCTAGTACCCCAAAGTTCAATATGCAACTACATTCACAGCTAGTTCAGCGGCTTCAGCCTCCATGCATAAGTGGGCACTTATTAGCAGTTACCTATTCTTCCTCAACCAGATGAAAATGAACAAGACAAAACCAGCATGATTGTCAGCAGGTTTCCCACTCAGAGACCGTTGCCAGTTTACAGACTACTTCTTTGGGTATAATGGATTTTGTGCTCGAGATCTTTTCTGAGCAGTGTAAGTCACGAAATTCATCTAAGAGAGGAACCTAGAGCTTGGAAATGATTGCATCAACAAAAAAATGCAGTACATAGAGGAAGCTTCCTAATTCAAAGGCAGGGTCACAAGGACGATTTCACGTTCACTTTCAGCTTACAATAGAATCAGATGCAAATAGCTAGAACCATCCATTGAAGTGAAAACCAATCAGAGCAACGACCTTTGTTTCTAAGCCAATCAACTCAGGCATCAGTATCACAAGTAATATTGAAGAAGACTAGACATTGCAAATCTGGACATTCGTCTCAATATGGCTACTACACTACCACCAAATAGACCACAATTACTGAGTATGCTACCGTCCTTTTGTCCAATCAACACATCCAATCCACATCCACAACAATCAAAATCACAACAATCTAAACAAACACACCCAATTCAGCACTACCTCTCACCACAATCCACCACAACACAATGTACACCACAACTCAACAATCAACCAGACCAAAATCTACCTGATCGAGCGTCATCGGCACAACCTTCCCCTGAATCTTCAGCTCCTTCCTCCTCGCCATCACCTAACACCCCCAAAACATCACACATCAAAACACATCCACACAAACACACAACATCATTGCATCAAAATCCAAGCCCTAAACCCTAACCTGAGCAAGAATCGCCTCGGCATCCTCCCTCCGAAAACAAACCAAGCTAATCGACCTCCCTTCCCCGGCCGGATCCGAAACCAACACGAACTCATTATCCGAATTGCTCACCGTGTACACCGACGTCCCCGTCAGCGTCCTCGCCACTTCGACGGTGGCGGCGCGGGGTGGTCCGGTGATGGAGGCGAAGAGAGGTGGAGGAGGAGGGGAAAGGGGAGGGAAGTGGGAGATTAGGGTTCCGGCGAGGCGGGTGGCGTCGTTGAAGCGGGCGCCGAGGTCGGCGGCGATGCGGTGGAGAGTGTCCATGAGAGACAAAGGCTTATCAGCTGCGTGGGATTCGGATTGTAAAACCAGGACTTCCGTCCTATTATTCGTGCAACTTCATTACTATCTCCATCATAAAATTATTGCATCTTTTTATCCAAACATTTCATTCTAAATTATTTATAATATTTTAATATTTAAAAGATATTGTAGAATGAGAAATTAAAAAAGATGAAGAAAGAAAAATTACGTGATTAAGAATTAAAATTGAATAAAAAAATAAATCTAAATTTACGTGTATAAAATAAATATTACAATTATATTGAAACGAAACGAGTACTTTTTATGATTGTCCAGATAAAGTTGATTTGCATCGTATGTATAATGATTAAATTTAATTTTTTTAATAAATTTTTCATAAAATATTAATAATTGTTTAAGTTATATTTTTAGATTTTAACCTCATACTTGATATGAAAATAAGACTTCACATTTAAGCGTGTAGAATTATGAAAAATACATAAATGTCGTCAAAATTATAGGATGAAGGTAGTATGATGGGCGGGTTTGGAGCAATCGTTATTTGACTCAAAAACTATTTTAGGGTCATTGAAGAAACTGCTATGATAGTTATGTTGAAAGCGATGTTGTAGCACTTCCTTGGATGACGTTATGTTAAATTTTGAACGTCAAACAGATGCTCTCGTGAGTTTGGTTAGACCTGACTAGGTTCGGCTTAAGAATAGAACCGAACCACAGGTTCAAAATCGAAGCCGAACTGTAAGACATTTGCTCGCAAACCAATACCGAAATTGAATAAAGAAGCATTTCAAATTGTCGGTTTTGAAAACGATATTAGAACCATTCCGAGAGATTACAGTTTCAATTTGTCTTTTTTATTGATACTGGCGATTTGTGAAGCGTGGTTAGGTCTATAGGGATTCTAAGGGAGAACCCGAAAGGAGAGCCTTAACATCCAAATTGGATTTGAACAGAATACACTTGTGAACCGGACCTAATTATTAACCCAAAAGGTTAAGCTAATAGGTTATTGATAGTTCACATATATATATTTTACTGGTTCATGTGGACAGCAACTCCACTCAACATAAACCAACCTGGGTTGGTCGAGTGGTGTTCGACTCAACCTTCTTCTTGAAGGTCTTGGGTTCGAATCCCACTAACCTCAAAATTCAGGTTGGCCACGTCCTTTGACTTCGATCAAAGTTTTACCCGATACTAATAGAGGACGCGATTAGTCGAGATACCCTCAATAATCATCCCCTTATGTGCGAGTACATCACAATTGACATATATTCAACAATCTTTCTCTCACAACATATACCCTCAATAATCATCCCTTTATGTGTGAGTACATCACAATTGACATATATTCAACAATCTTTCTCTCATGTGTGAGTCCTTCCACAATGACCCAACTCCCTCTAGAGCATGAATCATGGGTTCCACCAATCCTCTTGGGGTTCAAAGACATGAACTTTTCATCAAACTCATGTAGTGCTCAACCCTAACTAGTACTTGGGCCTATCTCATTCGATCCAATGAATCATGGGTTGGATATCAGTTGTAAGGATTCAGGAGGAGAGTCCAAGAGGAGGGCCCATCATCCAAATTGAATTTGAACAAAATATACATGTGAAGTAGGCCCGACTATTAACAACAACAAAAAAACATTGATAGTTCACATATATATTCTATTTTTTTTTTCATAATCAATGTGAACAGCAACTCAACTTATCACATATTCTTAACAAGGTCTAGGTTTTGGGTTACAGTTGACGAAACCAGTAGTTACTACCTGAACGAAACCAAGTCTATATCAAATCATATAGGGTCAGTTAAATTATCATTATGTTTTGTCTCGTATGATGTCCATTGAAACATACTGATATGAGATCATACCTTTTCTTGATTTTTTGTACTGTAGGTCAACAGTGGAATATATTCGAACGAATAAACGACGGGACCCAAATCTGCATCTTCATTATATGCACGAGTATTCACAGGGATGGAAACCACTAGTTGGAGTATCAATTAGCATAAGAACAACATGGCGTGCCTTATTCTTTGGAAAAGGCGATGATCGAAAACGAATAATGCGCTGATGAGATAAGAAGACTATATTTTTTTATTTTATCAAAAAAAAGAGTATTTTTTATATCCTGATATCAGTTCCATCCTAGTCTCCTATATATAGCAAACTCTTCTTCTTCCTACCAAACCAGAACACAGACGACAGCTTGGTTTATTATCGTCCGTTAGAGACCATGCCAATGTATATAGCAAACTCTAAAGGCTTTTTATCAGAGGACGAGAAGGAGCAGCTTCGGAGCATCCTCGTGAAGCTCGACAAGAACAAAGATCACCGATTGAGCTGGAAGGAGATTGCCGCGGCCTTCAAAAACCAAGGTATGAGCATGACCCGCTGGAGAGCTATAAGGGCCATGCATCATGCTGACCGCGACGGTGATGGATTTATCGACGAAGATGAGATGAAAGAGTTTGTGAGGCATGTCGCGGCCAAGTGGGGAGTCAGCTTCACGGATTATTGACTGCTAAAGCATGTGACATGTCTATGGTATTTTAGCTAATGTGAAGGTGATATGACTTCTTGATAAAATACCAAGGGTTATATCCAATGGCTTCACAGCAGTATAGTACAAATGTGTGTTTCTCTGTATTTTCAGCTTGCGAAAATAATGGTTGTGCTCAGCATGATATGCCTATGTTAATACTAGCTAATAGGCATACATGAATGTAATGTAACGGTTACTTGAAAGAATATACTGAATGTAAAATTTAAAGCCAGTTCTTAAAGTTTTCTTGCTCCCAGAAAAGCCCATATCCGGAGGTCTCGACCAACTGCAGGATAGACGAGACATAATCACTGGAAACCTTTAGCAGGTCTGGAAGAAAGAATTTTGAGTGTAGGTGCTCCCAACAGACCGAGCTAATTGTCCTGTCGAGATGCAGATTTGTGACGAAGAAACTAATGATGAGAATGTCTAACCAACAAGCCCAACTAGACATCAGAAAAGCTTGTAATGAGGGGGGAAATGCTAAGTTCTGACAAACACAATCTTATAATGACAAACCAGTCATCGACCAAATAAGCAGTTCAGCATGGAAGTCATCGAAACTCAGAGACTTGAACATTACTCGACGACTTATGATGTTACAAAACCAGGACCATCTGTATTCCTTATCTTAGGGACTCGAAAGACCATGGAATGCCCTTACTAGCAAAAACACCCTCTGCCCAATTCGGTGATGTTGATGCCAGATGAGATGAAGGATTTCGTAGAGCTAGAAGCTGAAAAATTTGGGAGCCAGTTCACTTAATTGTGTTAGTTAAGGAATAGTATGAGTCCGTTCAATGTCTAAAATTTCAGATCATGTTGCTATAAAATGGCACGCAGGTCAGTTGTGAATGGTCCAATAGATCGGTTCTTGGCGCGTAAAATGCGAAGGTTAGTGACGGATGAAAACCAGCATTGTATTCTTTACACATTATTGTGAATATGTCCGCTACAGATATTCAGCACTTAACACAGTTGTGAAAAGAATCTCCGAAAGGGAACTCGATTGAAAGTTATGAGATTGAAGCTTCATCTACATGAATATATTCCCTTATCAAACATAGTTTGCGTAGTTCTCAAGGTGAGTCTCATAGTGGCAGAATCTGATGAAAACGCTTTCTGCTCATCCGTCGCTTTTCACAGATAAGGATTGCACATTTAGAGCATATATGATTCTTTTAAGATGTTTCCAAGGATGAACAATGAAGACCCTCGCCGAGACAACTTTTAATCGAAGCACAGCTTAGGATGACAAACGAATTATATGAGAATGTAAATAAGTTGGAAACAAGTCTCGAGTGTTTCCCGTAAGCAAACAAGACCAGCTTGAATTTGAAGATAATTAGCAACAAGCAAGTCGGTTCGGATTCAAGGGGGAAAAAGAAATAACAACGATAGATGACAAGTCAATAAGCACCTCGCCATTGCATCTTCTCACACATATGAATTCGTTCTTACAAAAAAAAAAAAAAAAAAAAATAGAAACTAGAGAGTAGGAGAAAAACCTCAAGAAAAGAAACAAAAAAACACTGAATCCCGTATGGAAATCAACAATCCTAAGCACTAAACCTAAGAAGTTACACGAAAGAATCTTGTCGAGCGGAGGAAACATGCAACTACCATCTACCAAAACCCTATGCATCTTTATATCTCTGTATAAAGCAGAACACAATAACCCCCCTTTCGTATATGCAAGAGGAGAACTGAATATGATGTTAGTTCTTCTCAATGTCGAGCAGAAGTGAGGAAGCATATAACATCCGCACCTCTTACCTCTAGACACAGTTGAGAGGTTAAACAAAGACGTTGAGAGGTTCAACAAACCATCGACAGTGTCAATGTCATCAGGCAGCTCTAAAACTTGATATCCTGACGTCAGGCGTAAATTGGTAAGTTTATCAAGCATCCACCGGCAGTGGGAGACCAAAACGGTTGAACTCCGTGTTAGTGAAAGAAGAAAATCAACAGATACTGAAAGCTCCAACGTCCATACTTGCCCATCTGTACAATGAATGGTCAGTGTACAAGTTGAATGGCACGGTTGTCTAGTCACTTCCGTGGCTATATCGATCTGAAAAATAAAAGAAAGTAAAGTTAATTAGCAGGATACTCCTCATTTTCGGGTTTTCCATAACCATGGAAACTCTGCTGGCCAGAAACTTACCTCCTGACTGTCGTTTCCCTTCCATGGCTTCCTTTTTATCTTGGCAGCTTGCGCAAAGGAAAGGGCCATCCCAACGACGAGTTTTCTGGCTTGAAAATTCAGCATGAATAGAAATGCCTTCCCCAGGTTTAATCTCTACTTGACAAACAGCACAGACGAACAACCTAAACATATTACACAGTGGGTATTTCGTGTCAAACCTGCAACACACGAAAGCCTTTTTTATCAGCGAAAAAATTCAGAGTATGTTGAATTTTCGCAAGTTGATTCTTGGTGATTTCAATAGAAGACCCCACCTATCTGAAAGCATTGCAGATCCTTCCTCGAACAACTCCTCCACCACATCTGGCTCAATGTACTCCTCTTTCTCGGCCTGTGAAGTTGATTCTGAAGGTTTTTTCCGGAACATAGCCTTAAACACTCCCTTCCCCTGCTTCTTGGGTGGTGGTGGCAACGGAGGGGAGTTCTTCTCAGGTGGAAGCACATCAACTACAATGCAGGTTGTGTCGTCCCGAAGGCCCTTTACTTGTACAGCTTCCTGGGAAAGATGATAGCAAATTGTTGTTCAGCATCATTTCTGAAAAATGCCAAGTGTATGGTATAGGAGTTCGGAAACTCAGCATACTTTTACGATTTGTGCTGCTGCAAGCTCTGGTGGCATCCCCCTGCAGCATTCAGTTGCAGCTTCGAAACTCAATGCATCCCACACACCATCACTGGCGATTATAAGCCTGCCACCAGCGGACGATAACTGCACAGAGTAAATACTTTTAGCAAGAATTCTATACAAATACCATAACGTGGTCATGCAAGTTAAGCTGATAAGACAGGGTGGCCAGGAACCATGAAACTCAGTCCAACATAGCAATATATCATATCTGTCAAGAAACCAGTTCTACCAAGAGTTTAAAGTTAAACAGAAAGGTTGCATGACATCAACATGTCCCATTATGTTACCCAAGCCCGCTTATCAAGCACACACCAAATCAAATAGAATTGCTCAGCACAGTACAAATTTACAATTTAACACAAACAATTGCAAATTAGAGAGTCACAAGAAAATTATCTGTTTGAACACTCAGAATGGGCACTTGCAGTCAGAAACACGTTTGGGACTCATGTTGGCAAAATAGAAAGAATACCAGGACAGTCAAGAAGAACTGCAAGAATAGGAAAAGCTATACCTTTATTTGCTTTACGTAAGGAACTGGCACTATGTATTCGCCAACATCTTTATCTCCAATTGACCGTGAAAGGCACAAGCCACCAGGCCAACATCTAAGAGGACCAATCTACAGTATATTGGAGTTCAATTGTCATGCAGAGGAAATGATTGAGAGAAAGGACAACAAATATACATGAAGTATTAATGGGAAATGGAGATATCAACAGAAAAGACAAAGCTAATACCTCTGTTCCTCCACCTGTATTAAGCCGGCCGACCTCACCACCACTAGCAATGACACGTTCCCGCCTGATTTTGAACCACGACTTAATATTGAACAAAAAAGCAGT
The DNA here is from genome assembly GCA_035668315.1 of Drosera spatulata. NCBI lineage: Eukaryota > Viridiplantae > Streptophyta > Magnoliopsida > Caryophyllales > Droseraceae > Drosera > Drosera spatulata. The sequence goes on along the minus strand of JAOVYX010009294.1, from coordinate 19,604 downwards.
GACGAGTGCAAAAGATTGTGACTTAAATGCATTCACAACTTACTCCTCCACATTGCACTCAAGTCTGTGATCAGCTGATAAAGAATATATATCCCCTTCAGCAGATTCGAGTATGCAAAGCGAGTCACCAACAGAAGCTACAGTCACAACCCACCCTTCAATGATCACAAAGGTAACAGTCGTTCCTGAGGTTTTTCCTGGGGAAAAAAATTCCACTAGATAATCAACTTGGTGTACCAAGCGGTTCGGTGCAGAATTCAGACACAAGGTTTACTCCATTATCAACAAGCCTTCTAAGCAGCAATCCACAAATTTAATTGAACACCTTCGGATATTTTAGAATTCAGCCCAAGGGATACATATTCTTATTTCTGAAATGACTCGAATGTCAAACAAGAAGACCAAAAATTAGAAATAAAGAAACAGTAACCTCTAGGAGACAGGAGGATAGGAACCCAAGAAGTAAACACATGTCATGAGTTAAATCCAGACAAGAACATAATGACAGCACAAATTCGAAAGAAGCAATAATACCTTTCTCTAGAAAATCTTTATCCGTTTTCACAAAACCTGCTACCAGTGCCCTTGGCAGCACGGCTATCCATTCTTCCCTGTTCAGTTCAGAAGGTACAGCATTTAAAATACTGTTTAGGAGATTCTCTTTGGAATAGATTGCAGCAGCAGAACCATTATGGCCATCAAATAGCTGCAAATTGCAAAGTTAGTCAGTAATCCTACTTAATTTCTCACTCGAAAGCTCTGCCTGTGATTCTGTTTCGATTCAAACATCATTTTTCATGCAAAATACATTAAAAGATATAAATATATAGTTACAATAACATTTGCAGAACCAGATGAGCCAAAAATCGCGAGCGAGATGCATTGGTTCCATACCGCAAAAACCGAATAGGTAGCAACCCCATCTCCCAAGACACGCTGACATTCGGTCTTCACAAGCGTGAAATCCTCCCCCTTTTTGCTCTGACCAGCCTGACCATGAAACACCTCCGGATTCTCAAGCTTCTCACTCTGCGACTCACGCTTCAACAATACAGACAAGGGAACCGTCTGATGCTCGCCCCTCGACGACATCCTTTGCTTCTCGCCCCTTATCGTAAACTACAACCGCAACAAATCGCCTCCAAACTCCAAATATATCTCAATCCAATCACACTTTCCTATCCTCCAAGTCTCAAAATCACGCTCTCAACATCATAATGTTACCACAATCAACATCATCATGAACTCCAAATCTGCACATTATTGAACACACCACAATCAACCCCATCATAAACTCCAAAATCGGCAGATTATTCAACATAAATCCCAATCAACCTACCAAATACCAATCAATCAAAAACACCTCAATTTGAGATCGCAATTCACAATCATAGGATCAAAATCCACATCATTATCATCATCACTTTTCATCAACAAAAACAGTTTCATCCAATCCAGCACATTGTGCGATCAGAAACCAAAAGCATCTCAATCGAGATGCAAAATGCCAAAATGCGAACCACAAAACACGCAATCTAGACAAAGTAGTGGTCGGAGACTTACGATGACGAAGTCACGGCGGCGGTGGAGATCAATGGAGGCGGAATCCGGCGAAGGGAGACGATGACGAATCCATTGTTGTTGGTTTGAGTTGAGAGAGAGAGAGAAGGGGAGAGATGAGAAGCGGAGGTTGCGCAAATAATGGAAAATTTGTTGAAGTTTATGTTTTGTGTTTTGTGTTTTTGTGTTTTGTCTGGAGTTTTAAAATGGAGAGAGGTGATTAGGGGCTGGGAGTTGGGAGAGGGAGATTATAGTGGCGTAGTTTGTTTAAGGCTGATTATTTATGAATAATTTTGGGTTTGAAATTCGGGTTAGGCTCTATGTGGTAAAAAATCATACGGTGGTTGGTTCGTGTCATAATAATACTCTCTCCGTCCATCTTTAATTGTAACATGAATTTGTGACTCAAAGGTTAAGAAAAATAGTGATTTAGTGATATGTTTTATTATTCTGTCCTTGATAAGGAGAAAAAAGAAAAAGATAAAAAATGAATGAAAAATAATGGAATAAAAAATAATAATGGATGAGGATGATATGACAAAAAATGAAGATAGGGATATTTTGATACTTCCTTCGTTTTATATTAAATGTAATTTTTTTTAGCGTCTTAAAATATATACAATTTTTTTTTCATATTTGAAATCAAATTTATATTTAATTAAACACACTGTCCCATCACACCCTACTAACTTCTCTCACGTTCTCTCGCAAACTTTCACATCAACTCCCACCATCATAAAAAAATATAATATATTAATCAAATTCAACTCTCATATAAAATCCTATATCGGGTCAAACTATTGCATATATTTTGAAACGGGAAGAGCATTTTGATTGAAAAAACTTCCCATTTTAGGAATGCTTGCAATTTTTCTTGAACAGACAGATGAAAAAAATTATTGTAATTTTTTTCGAACAAAGGGAGTATGAAATATGTTTAATATTCTCTGTCTCAATCTAGATATAACCGTTTGGTTTTCGAATTAGTCGATGCGAATTTTGATTATTATCGTGAAACAATCAAATATCATTTTTCGTAAAATTCTCGTAAAATATGAATCATAGTTTAGGCTATATATTTTAATCCTATGTTTGTGATAAGATCATGCAGTGATAAGTTATATATTTCAGAGGATGAGACTATTAGTCTAATATAACTAATGTAATCTCTCACATGGGGGACTAATTAGTGAGTGAGGGGATGAGATGATGTAAAACCTTAGAAAATTGAGATCAAATAAATATTAATGAATATAAAAAAAATTAGGATCAAATAATAATCGTAATTGATAAACGTAGTGAGAATATGATTTTTCTCTTATATAATAAATTAAAAGAGAGAAACGAATCTCATTTCAAAGTTTTGAGACGTAACGTTACGTTCATTACATTAAAACTTGTGACGAAATTGGGATAACTTTTATCGCGAAAAAAATTGGAAAATTATATGTTAATTAATAACATGATTTTATGAACGTGATGATAAAATTTGAGCGAAGCCTGTGGAAGATGTGGGATTAATTGGTCCTGCGATTAAACGGAACGAGGATATTTTTTTTTTTAAATTATCCACCAATCCCATTTCCCTCCCTTTTCTTCCCACTCTCCACTCCTTTACTCCCCGCCTAACTCCTCCACCAAGCCATTACTTCCTTCCACTAACTCCCCCACCAAGTCACTACTCCCTTCCACCCACTCCTCCACTCATTTCATCACCAAGGAAGCATCACATCTCATCTCCTTCTCCTCCATTTTTTTTTGCACTTCCTCTCTTTCACTCTTGTTGTCTCTCTTGTGGCCGGACATGGGTTTTTTTGAATTATAACAAAAACCAATCAAACCAAGCTCCGAGGCTCAAATAACTGGACTTATTGGGCTCAGAGGGGTGTGGTGAGCACAAGAAGGGGAAGGAAGGCAGCTCCAACAGCAGGAAACGCCTCAAGGACGAGGAAACGAGGAAACGGTGCTTCACACGTCAAAGGAAAGCAAAACAAACTCAAATCCGTTTCAACAAGAGGGTGAACTTTTCCTTCTCTGTTCATAACCTCTAACTGATCATATGTGATCAAAAATTAAGGAAAATATCAAAAAAAAAAAAAAGGCCAAGGACAAAGAAACGTGTTATTTGAAACCCTAATTTCGTTATCGCCTTAACATATCAACCAAGCAATCAAGCATATCATCGCCCTCCTGACAATACACTTCTCATCACATTCATCGCAACACATCATATTGATGATATATTAAGCATGAGACGGATCGAGAGGGGGTAGGTTAATTTCCCGGTGAGTTATTCGTAACAAAACACGGGACGAATGACGAGAGCGACCAAACGAAGCATCGGGTCGCCCCGGGGCTATCGAGCTGCTGCCGGGCATGTCGGGCCGGGGTCGGACCTGCTGTTCGGGCTCGTCTCGACATCGGGTCCTTGTCCTGGCCGCTGTCCAACGTCGGGTCCTTGTCCGGGCCGCGTAATCGGGCCTTTGCCGGGCTTGCTTCGCAAGTGGGCTAGTTGTCGGGCTTCAAATCGAGCCTGTTGTCCGGGTCATCGCCGTGGCTATTGCTGGCTGGCCGGATCCGTTCGTGGATTGTGGTTGGCCGACGCGAGGTGGCTGTGGGGACGGCGCGTGGTGGTGGTTCAAGAACGCGGCCGGGCTCATGGGCTCGAGGATGGCCGGGGATTGTCGCTTCGAGGACGGGAATGGCTGGATCTGAGCTCACCGTGGCTTGGGGATGATCGTCGGCTGCTCTGGCGGCGTCGGGGAGTGGCGGCGCGGTGACGACGTGTGTGATGGTGGCGCGCTGCTGGAGCTTGCTTGCATGGGCCAGGGACGATCGTCGACGGACTCGGGCGGCGTGCGGCGACGGTGGTCGATGCTCGATGGTGGTGGCGGCGGCGGCGAAGCCGGAGGGGGTGGTGGTTGGTGGTGTGGTGAATGATGGATGCGGGAGTGAGCGATTGGAAGAAGGAAGTAAGGGGAAATGGATGAGGGAAGTGTGTATGTGAGTTATTTCGTTCTCCCTCAATGTCTCATTCACTCTATTATTTACCTAAATTTCGTAATATTAATTCATCAATAATTTATTTGTATCGATAGATTTATCCCATAATTAATAATATCACGTTCCATGTAATATTCGTTACTTATGGGATTAAAATCATTCGTCCTAATGCGCAACGTTTGTAACGTTATTTATTTGTAATTTTTATCGTCGTAACGCTCATTTAATTATCCTAAATAGTCTATCATCATATTTGATTTAATAATCAAATGTTTTCTTGGATTCAATCTGTAACCCTTAAGCGCGACTATTTTTAATTTGCAACGTTATATTTAACATCTTTTATTCGTGCTTTATTTACATACGTACTGTACGTATGTTATATATTGAATTTTAAATTCCTCAAAATTTTCGGATATTACACATATTATCCACCAAAATCATTTGAAACCCCGTTGTCTTTTGCGAAAATGTTCCTGTTTTTCATAAATACTACGTCTGATTTAGATTCGCGGCCCAAACTCACTACGTTTTTTGCGTGTATTTCGGTTTGCTAAACCCTTACTTACACGCCAAAGGACCCCCTGCAGAGGGCAGCCTTACACCCAATCGGTCGATGTTCTGGCCCACGACTTCTTATCGCTGCGCATACGAAGAGAACCATATTTATTCTTTTACTAGATAGATTTAACATCTGACCCAGACAAGTCTGCTTTGAACACTCGTAGAACCAAAGAACCTAATCCCGAAGGATTCACCGTATGACCTCATCGACGACTTTGGTTATCTTTAGTTTGTTATAATGTTTGTTATAGTGTTCCTTAAATCCACACTTTCTTTACCGTTAAACATAGTCATCACAGAGTTTACCCACTATTCTTCTGTATTTATGTCTTTCACAATATTACGTCATATTAGATGTATTGTTTGATCACGAGGGCATTTGCTTCATATTAAATATCCCGACCTCTGGGATAGGTGACCCGGCCTCTGGGACGGGTGTTCCAGAATTCTATCCATTATGACCTTTTGACGTGTTTAACTCTATAACTTCTCGTATATATATTCAAAAATTATTTAATAAAACTCTACATAAAATAGACTCTATAATCTTTTCATAGAATTAGAGTTCTTATTATGAACCCTTATCAATATTTCCTGTTAATTCGTTAAAGTTTATCATTTGTGCTGGACTAGACAGATTGATGTTTGTTCACTAATCAGTTTATAACTCATGACATATAACTCCAAATTAAGATTTACAAATTGTTCTGAAAACTAGACTTAAAGAACTTTCCAGTGATATAAGACTCGTTTTCTAACTCTTACTGAGTGATTCTGAATTATGCTACAAAGTTAGTTTCGTAATCAGTTTTTTACAGATCGATATATTCAAACATTTTAATTTATATCTTAAGATTCATAATTCCAAATCATGATATTTTAACTTCATTAGAAACTAGAATATAAGGCTTCAACATATATTAAAATCAGAATTTATTTCAAATCTTATAATTTTTCATTCACACATGAAAAACAGAACGGATTGGAATGGGATTTGGTTACCTCTCGAGCGTTTTTTTTACGTTTGAGACTTTGTTTGATGATAACTCTCACTCTACATGTCGGGTCTTCACACGTTAAATGTGTCGGGTTCCTGACTTCGTCTCGGTCATCATGGTAGTTTTGGATTAGAGATCCGTTTAGTCTATAGTAAGATCCGATCAAAATAGTGTGAGTTTTGAAGTGATAATGGTGTGTATGGAACTTAAATTCGTGATAACTTGTGATCCGAAGATCACATTAATATACCGTTCATGGCGTTGGATTTCTTGATTTGTCCTGTTCATCGTGATTATCAATCCTACTGATTTTGATGGAGTATGAAGATGGTGACGTGATACAAAATATATGTGTTATGTGAGAGAGAGTGTGAGCTTGTGAGAAATGAGAGAATGATGATGAGAAAAGGAATTGAGTGAAAGATTGATGATTGAAAGAAGGTGGGAGTGGTTGTGGTGGTGGTGGTGGTGGTGATGATGATGAATGATAAGTGGAAGGTGGTTGTGGTGGTGGTGGATGATGATGAGTGGGAGGTGGTTGTGATGGGAGGTAGTGAGTGGGTTGTTATGAGTGGAAATGATGAGTGGGGAATTGTGAGTGAGATGTGGTGTGGATGATGAGTGATTAATGAAATGAAGAAAAGAATGAGTGGTGGGGTGTGATGTGCTGGGTGTATTTGTTTAGGGTAATATGATATTTCATATACCGTATTTATAAAAACCTCGTATAATTTTACCTCCAAAAATTATTTCTTTCGGACCATAACGTTCCAAACATTTTATTAGAATATTTTATCAAAGAAAATATTATTTTTGAGACTAAAAATTTTATAGTTATACGTGATCCTCTTAACTCCGTAATGTTCGTTACGTATGTCATACTTTATAGTTTTTGTTATTTGTCGTTTTTTTTGTCACATTTTATTTTAAACATATGCTTAACACACACACACACATATATTTAATATTTATTCATCCCAAAATTCTCGGGTATTACAGCATCCGTCCGTGATGCTGGAACCTTGCTCATTTTTCACTACATCCGGTCGTCGATGTAGCGGCCTTTGCTCATTTTTCGAAGCACTCAGGCCGTGCAACGCGTTGTTGCTGAGGTACGCCCCAATGAAATTTACACAAGTTGTCATATTCATGTTGAGAGATCCAATGAGACTTTTTACGTGTTGGCTGTCGACTACCTAATACACAACCCTCACCATTTTATCCGGACTTGGAATCGGTTAGGGACGGAATAAAAATCCTTTACCTAAGTAGGTTTAAGATTAAAACTTGGAAAGAAACAAAAAATCTCTAACTTTGAATTCGCGTTCAATTCTCCTCTTATTCACTGAACTTTGCATCATTGACTAAGCTTTACCCAGATGACGCTTCAGAACCTGTAAAACTTCTCCCTCTCCTGCATCATTCTATCAACTGACTCTATTCTTCAATCTCCTGTCATATAAGGAATGTGAGGAGAAGAGGCTTGACCATATACAGTTTCAAATTGTGTCATCTGGATAGAGGAGTGAAATATGGTATAATACCATCATTCAGCTAATGGAAGTCAAGATGCCCACATTTTATGTTTATCACCTGTCATACAACGCAAATAGGTCTCAAGGCATCTATTGACCACTTCTGTTTGGGCCATTGGTTTAAGGATGGTAGTTGAAACTGTATTGGAGCTAAACCGCCATGATCTTGAAGAACAACTCTTTCCTAAAACAACTCAAGAAGGTTGTGTCTCGATCACTCACTATTTTCTGAGGCAGACTGTGTAGTTTAAATACTGTGTCAAGGAAGGTCACAACCACAAAATAAGCAGAACATGGATGAGAAAGAGTCATGAAATGTGCATGCTTGCTAAATCGATCTACCATCATAATAATCATTTCCTTCCCTTGTCAGAGACGCAAATGCATGATGAAATCCATAGATATTTCAACCTAGGAATGAGAAGGAATAGGTAAGGGTTGCAGTAACCCTGGTGTGGCCATAGTCTTATATGTATATCGTTGATAAACATTACAAGATCTGACATAGTTTCTGATGTCTCTTTTCATCCTTTTCCTAAAGAAAAACTCAAACATCCTTTTTGAAGTTGTCTTAACCCCAGAGTGCCCTACCATGAGAGAGTCATGCGTGAGTTTGATCAAATTATCCCTCAAATTACTAGTAACAGGCACTACCAACCCTCCCTTCCTCCTCAACTCAGTAATAACCCAAGTATATTTCTCATCCTGCACAGGCCTCAACTTCAATTCCTTAATTAACACCTTAATCTTGGCATCCTCCTCCCATCCTTCCCTTAGCCTCACCATCAGATCAGAAGAAATAGTGTTAACCACCATAGCAGTGACCTCACTACTATGAATCCTTGATAAAGCATCAGCTACAAAGTTATCTTTTCTTCTCTTATAAACAATATCAAATTCACAGCACATCAACTTGGCTAACCACTTAAGCTAGTTCTAAAAATAATCCTCTGCTCCAAAAGATAATTAAGACTCTAATGGTCTATAAATATGATAAAGTACACTCCTAAAAGATAGGTCCTCATTTCTTAACAGCATACACCAATGCTAACAGCTCTTTATCATATACAGACAGAGCATCACTTTTGGGAAACAAAGAAGTACTAATGTATGGATGTCTATTTTGTATGAGAATAGCCCCTATCCCACTTCCTAAAGCATCAGTATCAACCACGAATTATTCCTCAAAATTAGGCAAGGCTAGAACATGGGCACTTACCATAACAGCCTTCTGTAAAGCCTCGACTTTCACGTCGAATAACACGTGGACGTTATTGCCTTCACGAACCTAATCCATGACAAGATTAAGTAACCTAAACGGATTTAGAGGTATGGAAGAGAAGGAACCAACTTACCGAGCAATTACTTTACATAAATAAATGATGTTAAGTTTTGAAATTTCATGTTTGCTTCCAATTGCTCCCAATAGCTCCCAGTAGCTCCCAGTAAGCCAAATACTACAACATTGGTTACAATTTATCTCAAATAAACATGTACTATTACATTATGTCCAAATGTAGGTGAGTCATCTATATGCATGTAATCTCACCCTAGCTATGACACTGTATCATCAGCCGTTAAATTACCTACAGAAATTGAAATATATAACCCGTGAGCACAAAGCTCAATGACTTAGAGTATATGAATTTCATATACAGGTACTCCGTCGACCTATGACGAATAGGTGAGTCTCAGTAAAACGTTTTAGTATCCGTCGAAAATATCAGCGTCATATCAAACAAAATCTTCATTCATACGTCTTTATATTCTTTTTATGTCTTTTCTTTTTATTACCACACGTTCATGACTCAACTCGAAAGACAAACTCCAAAGATATAACAGACTCAAAGTACGTAGATAGAACGTCAATCGTCACCAGGCTACACCGCGAAATCATATTTCATTTTCATTCAATTCATAATCTAACCTGATGCAATCTACAGATACATGCATGGATAACTTAATACATCACCCCATAACTTAATAACATGCAATCTACAGAAACACGCATCAAACCCTAATCACTTCCTGACGTCCTTAATACACCAAACAAGTAACCAAGTATATATCTTTGCCCTCCTGACGATACTCTCCTCATCACCACTACCACAACACATCATAATACACACAAACTTAAGCACAAGACGGATCGAGAGGGGTTAGGTTGCCTTCCCAGTGTATATCCCATTACACGTGAAACAAGAAGAACGATAGAACGAGACATGAAGCACGAGGCAACAAGGACAATGCCTTCACTGTTGAGCCGTCACTCGAGCTGCTTGTCCTCTTCTGGCTCGTTGATAGCCCGTTGTTGGCCCAGTGCCCGATCCGTCGTTGCCTCGCTGTTAGGGCTGCCCAGGCCCGTTGCTAGCCCGAACTCTCTTTTCCCAAACCCGTTGTTATTGGCCTGACCCACCATCGCTGCTAGAGTTATTGCTAGTGGCGTGGGGTGGTCGGATCAGGTAGCCACCATGGATGAAGGATAGAGTTTCAAGGTAAATCGAGGGGTGTCATCGGTGGAGGACGCTGGTTCCCGAGGAAAGACAATGGCGACAATGAAGTAATAGTGGTGGCTCCGGTAGGTTAGGGGAGGCAACGACAGCAAGCTAGACAGCGATGTTGGTGGTGGATGATGACGACGTTATAAGGGGAAAAGAGAGAGTTGTCACTGTTTCTGTTTTGTTAAGGATAACAATGGGGAGATGATGGCGTCGTAGTGGTGTAGAGGTTCATCTCAGTGGTGGCTGGAGGCGTGACAAGGTTGCTATGATGGTGCAATGGTTTAGGGTTTTGGTTTTGGTTTCAGGAAGAAGAAAAACTGAAAAAGGAAAAGTGTGATGATGAGAGAGGTGAGGGAGAGATAATAGTGATGATGAAATGAATTTAAAGAGAGGAGTAGGGTGTGGGCGGATGTGTTGTTATGGTCATGCAAATTGACCCACTTGCAATTCACTATCAATAAATATCTCGATATTCTTCCCTCTTTAAATTTTCGTCAAACTAGTATTTATCTGAGTTTCGTAATATTAATCTTTCGATAATTAATCCGTATTGATTTAATTATTCCAAAAATACCAACATCATATCCCAATTAATAATCCAATATTTTCGGGATTAAAATGGTTAACTCTAACACGCAACATTTTTAACGTTATAAAACGTTATTCGTTCGTTATATCTATTCACGCATTCATTATATACGTACTTTATGTATAATTAAAGAGAAAATGACGTTTTCACCCCTTGTACTTTTCGCTAGTTGCACATACCCCCTTGTACTTATAAAATTAGCAGAAACCCCCCTGAAGTATGGGGTATATATGCAATGGTTAGTTCTACCGTTGGATTTAACGGGAATGTGCACTCACTCTCCACACATTTGAGTGATCCCTTGTAAACATGCCACAGGTACACGATTTGATCATGTTATCAACCTATATATGGAGGAAAATCACCTTTTTCCTTCATTTTTCGATGATCCACGCGAATGTGTGGAGAGTGAGTGCACATTCCCGTCAAGTCCAACGGTAGAATTAACCATTGCACATATACCCCATACTTCAAGAGGGTTTCTGCTAATTTTATAAACAAAGGGGTATGTGCAACCAGCGAAAAGTATAAGGGATGAAAGCGTCATTTTCCCATAATTAAAGAATAAAATTTTTGGAGTATTACACCTTCAAAGCTTTCTTAGCCTCTTCAAACCATCCAAAAGCATTTTTCTTGAATACCTTAATCAAGGGCTTGCTCACCTTTAACAAATTGCCAATAATGGCTCCTCAACCCAAGAAATCCTCTCAATTGCTTGAGAGTAAAGGGAACTAACCAATTGACCACAGCTTTCACCTTCTTAGGATCAATGGCTACTCTTTGACTAGAGATGAGATTCCAAATATTCAACTTGCAAAGCTCCAAGGACACATTTAAACTTCTTGGCATAAAGGTTGTGCTTCCTCAAAAGGTCCAGGGTAGGTGTTGTACATGGTATTCCAAAATAGGACCGAATACCAACATATCATCTAAAAACACTAAGATGAATTTTCTAAGATGAGGCTTGAAAATATTATTCATAAAATCTTGAAAGGTCGAGGGAGCATTGGTCAACCCAAAGGACATAACCAAAAACTCATAATTCCCCTCATGAGTTTGAAATGCAATCATGGCCACATCAAACAGGTCCATTCAAATTGGATGGTATCCAGATCTCAGATACAGCCTTGAGTAAATAAAAGAATCATGTAACTCATCAAGAAGTTCTTCAATCACTGGTATATATATATTTGTTGAGCTTCCTATAATCTATGCACATCCCCTATGTGTTATCCTTTTTCCTCCCAAGATAACTGGAGAGGAGAAAGGGCTAGTGTTATGCTATATGGCCCCTATATCAAGTAATTTCTTCACCAATTGCTCTATATATTTTATTGGATATTAGAGTACCTCTATTATCGAACATTGATGGTGAGGTTCCCTTCTTAAAAGAAATCTTATGATCACAGCTTCTAGGTGGTGGCAGGCCTGAAGGAGTACTGAACACGTCACTGAACTCACCCCGAAGTGCTTTCATAGGGAAGGTGATATGGGACTTCACTCGGTTGTTATAAATTTCAAATATAAGGGTAGGAGACTGTTGTTGAAGGAGATAAAAAGAGATGACCTGAAGAAGATGGGGGAGAAGCAGCTGAACAAGATCTATATGGGCTCCTGTCAACACTTTATCTTGTAGGTATGAATATCTTCTTCTGAGATGAGTGGAAAAGGTGAGGAAGGATCTCTGGATCCTATATTCCCTTGTAATCTTTATTCTCTGAGTCTGTCAAATGAAGTTGAGGGGGGTAAAGATGGGATAAAAACGCTTCGGGGTGAGTTCAGTGACGTGTTCAGCACTCCTTTAAGCCTGCCACTACCTAGGAGCTGTGATCATAAGATTTCTTTTAAGAAGGGAACATCACCATCAATAAGCGATAATATAGGTACCCTAATATCCAATAAAATATATAGAGCAATTGGTGAAGAAATTACTTGATATAGAGGCCATAAAGCATAGCACTAGCCCTTTCTCCTCTTCAGTTATCTTGTGAGGAAAAAGGATGACACATAGAGGATGTGCATAGATTTTAAGGAGCTCAACAAATATAGATATATAGTTAAGAACATATATCCTATACCAGTGATTGAAGAACTTTTTGATGAGTTACATGATTCTTGTATTTACTCAAGGTTGTATCTAAGATTTGGATACCATCCAATTTGAATGAACCACTTGATGTGGCCAAGACTGCATTTCAAACTCATGAGGGGCATTATGAGTTTTTGGTCATGTCCTTTGGGTTAACCAATGCTCTTTCGACCTTTCAAGATTTTATGAATGATGTTTTCAAGTCTTATCTTAGAAAATTCATCTTAGTGTTTTTCGATGATATGTTGGTATTCGGTCCTATTTGGGAATACCATGTACAGCACCTCAGGGTTATCCTGAACCTTTTGAGGAAGCACAACCTCTATGCCAAGAAGTTTAAATGTGTCCTTTGAGTTTTGCAAATTGAATATTTGGATCATCTCATCTTTGGTCAAAAGATCGTGGTTAATTGATCAATTCCCTTTACTCTCAAGAAAAAACAACCACTTCAGCATTACAAATGCATATCAAGAAATTTCTCAAAACAGTCAACTCATTATTTCGACTTCTTATAAGAATCATTGTTCCAATTCCATGGTTTCAACTCCCTACCAAATCATCTTCATATGCTGATACATATTAAACATATGAAGTTAACTTTCGATTAAAATATAATTTAATATGAGAGCATTCCAATCATAATGACACAAATATAATGCCACAATCTTTTTTAATGGAGGAATTATCAAACCCAAACGTTAGACCAGTAGTAACTGTTGAACCAAAAATCTACGAACATTATAAAACATCTACCAAATTATAATTCACCGTTACGGCGAATACAAGGCAACGCACGCAAAATTACTCGTCTAGCGAGCGAGCAATCAAGCAAGCTCGACTTCATCGCCTTCTTCGATCTACGATTCCCCGTGCTTCGCCGCCGCCGCCGCCGCCGTCGTGTCCTCGAAGCAACCCCTCTCTGGTGAGATCCCTCTCTCTCCCTCTGAACTCTCTTCACTCAACCGAATCTCATTCATAGATTTTGATATCAAAATTGTCGAAATTGTATGCGCCGATCATTGGATCATTTTCCGATTAATCGAATCGATTAGATCTGTAGTTAGAGTGAAAATCAAGGATAGAATCCGTTCCGTTGTTAGCTTAGCTTTTGTGTTTTTTGTAATTGAAATTGAAATTGAAGTTGCAGTGGTCTCCGTGTATTGATGAAATTTGACTTGGTGAAGTTCGATTTTGAGAGTTCAATGTATTGTATCGTGTCTCGGTTGCTGGTGTAAATATCTGATTCGTCTTTGTTATATTGATTTAGGATAGTTATTGACAATTCGCCGGTGTTTATGGAAAAATTAACTGAAGGAGAGGGTTTCGATAAGTTTGAATAAAGTGATTATCGGTAGCATATCTCTTTTCTTTTCTTTTTTTAAGGAATGAATGTTTAGGATTTTATGATCTGAATCACACGAGGATATGTGACCTTCAAAGCGATGCAATGTTGTTGGAAGTGAGAATGCTGTTGTTTTGGTTACCATGAGTTGCATTCATAGAGAAAATGTGCAGCGTGGGTTGAATTTTGGAGTTCTTTAGGAACTATTTGTTCGTATTTGTTCGTATTTGTTCGTGCAATTGTATGGCGGCGAGATTCTGTACCATAAGTGCTAAAAAATGTTGACGATGAAACTCTGGTTTTTGCTTGATTTAGCTTGTGTCAGAAAAAAGGGGAATTGTGTTTGGGTGGGACTTGTGCTCGAGATGCATTATGTTTGTTGGTTATCATCATGTAGAGACTATAGGCTGCCAAGGGATGGCTGTGGATTACAGTTCGTGGGCCTTGAACGCTTTGGATATGCATGTGCATTGTGCAGTGCTAATTTCAATTTAGTGTATCGAACTCAACACACAATAATTATAGAAAAAAGCGGTATTATGAATGCTCCTTATCTAACATGGTTCATTTCTTGTGCGGTAATGCATGCGATCTGTTACAGTGAAGAAACTCCCTTCACATAGTGTTTCGTAGGAGTCAATGTTGATTGAGTACTGACTCACTTGATTAAACAGGTTATCAATAGAGGAACAAAATGGCTGCAAGTGCGGAAACCAGTGCACTATTTCCTATCTTTATCCTGACTCTTATGGCCCTGCCATTGGTGCCTTACACGATGTTCAAGTTATGTCGTGCGGCATCAAAAGAAACTAAGGTCATTAACTGCCAGTGTTCTTCTTGCTACCAAAGTGGGAAGTACCGTAAATCGATCTTCAAAAAGGCAAGTTCCCATCTGTTTAGTAGATTTAGTTGTTTCTATCTGACGGAGTTCCACTTATACTTCGTTTTTTTTCATGTTCAATTCTCTTAAGTAATTTATTTATCTGTTTATTTATTTATTTATTGCAGATATCAAATTTCTCCACCTACAGCAATCTGACCCTTGTGCTGCTTTGGGTAGTCATGGCTGTCTTGGTTTATTATATCAAGCACATTAGCCAAGAGGTATACTATGCTTTGTCTTGTTGGGCTTTTCTAAGTTGTCTCATATTGTTAATGATTAGTTTCGCTCTATTTGTTTAAATGGTTAGAAGCCCTTATATTAGGTTTATAGTATCATTCTTCTCTGTTGCACGAGGGCTTTTTAAATTGTAAGGGTTTCCTTAGGACTATGTTTGTTCATTTAAGGGGCTACAAAGAGCTTCGCGTACTCTTATCGCTCTGCTTGCTTTCTATCTGTTATTGCTCCTTGTGGTTGTCCCAGCTTTTGTTATTGTATGAAACCAGTCCATAGGTATACACTGACCTGATTTTTTGTGGAACCCATGAATCATTTCAAGGAACATTGCAGTGTTTGGCTTCATGGTTATGGACGTTATCGCTATTCTGGGACATGTTAGTTTAATTATCATTGTTGTCCTCAAAAGCAGTTTATGCTTCCCAAGCTCATGGGGATATGTGATGGCTCAGTCGTGTCATGATTTGTCGCTCATTGTGATAACAGATATCTTTCAATTAGGTATTTGTGTGGAGTGATATTGCTAGAGAATTCATTTGGGTGACTTAGTGCTCTATTAACCATTGAGGCTGAACTTTCTCATAAAGTTTTGTATGTTAGATTCCTTTCCCAAAATTAGGAAAGATTACCCTTTCTACTGCCCTTTTCCTCATCTGCTTATTAGATTTGTTTTCTCATACTGTCAGATCCAAGTGTTTGAACCGTTCAGCATTCTTGGATTGGAACCTGGAGCAGCGGATGCAGATATAAAGAAGGCTTATAGGAGGCTTTCTATTCAATACCACCCTGATAAAAATCCCGATCCAGGTTACTATAACTGTTGTCAATATCATTTGTTGAGATGGTTTTTGCTTCAGGAGTATCATTTTCACATCCATATTCTTTTTCCCCTTGCAGAGGCGAACAAATATTTTGTGGAATTTATAGCAAAGGCATATGAGGCTCTGACAGATCCTGTAGCTCGTGAAAATTATGAAAAGTATGGCCATCCAGATGGCAGGCAGGTAGTGTTATGTTATCAGCTCCAAGGTCATAGAGAGGCCATTGTGTCTTTCTATATTTTCACTGAAGGATAGACTTTTGTTACTTCAATGAATGAACCCTTTTATTCGATTTGGCTGACGGTTTGGCCATATCATTGGTGTTGTTATCTTGTTTCAGGGTATTCAAATGGGTATCGCGCTCCCTCAGTTTTTACTCAACATTGATGGAACGTCTGGTGGAATACTTTTGCTTGGAATTGTTGGAGTTTGCATTATCCTGCCATTGATGATGGCTGTGATATACCTCTCGAGATCATCAAAGTACACAGGAAACTACGTAATGCACCAGACGATATCAGCTTATTATTACTTTATGAAGCCTTCTTTGGCTCCAAGGTATCAGTTCTTACCTCTTATTTATGTGTTAAATGTTGTTCTAGTATCTGGTGATGGTGGGTTGAGGCTGGCTGTGAAAGAAGTTGTTACTTTTGTATCTGTTGGACCATGGCCGTGAGAATTCAGCTAAAGAGAAGTGGAAATTCCCTTTTTCTTTCGAAACAAGAGTTTGGTGCAACTCTTTTTTAATCAAATTTGTTGACATTGCTCATGCCAGAGCTGTCGATGTTCCATTACTTCAAAGCCATAATCACTCTTTTTTTTTAATTAATCTTTCCCATGTCGTACAGCAAAATTATGGATGTATTCATCAAAGCTGCTGAATATATGGAAATACCTGTTCGCCGAAGTGATGTTGAGCCCCTTCAGAAGCTGTTTCTGTCAGTCAGAAGTGAGTTAAACCTGGACCTGAAAAACATCAAACAGGAACAAGCAAAGTTCTGGAAGCAGCATCCAGCATTAGTGAAGGTAATTCCCTGATGCAGAGTCGATGAAGCATCTCTTCCCTTTTATCATTATCTAACTGCAAATTTCTGCTAAAATATCTCTTGACGCAGACAGAATTGCTGATTCAAGCTCAGCTGACTCGTGAGGCTGGTGCATTACCTCCAGCTCTTCAGGCTGATTTTAGGCGTATGCTTCAGCTTGCTCCTCGTTTACTTGAAGAACTTATGAAGGTGGTTTCTTAAACCTACCTGTAGTTTTGTTTCTTTATTGGTACACCTTCCACTTGATTGTTCGCAGCATTTAGTAAGCCTTGCCTCATATGATGGAGTTAAATTCTAGCAGCACACTCTTGTAAGAGATGAGAAAACAAAGAAACTTTATTGCTCAACTGGCTGGGCTCCTTGAAAATGCTGGCAAATCGGTGTTGTGCTTAATGCAGTATCCTTGAAGGCTGACGAACCCTTTTTTAATCAGTCATTGCCCATTACTGACAAATCAACCCCCCCCCCCCCCCTCCCACATCCATTCGGATAGAATTCACCTGTTGCTGAAATATTGAAGGCTGCCAAGTTCTTGATTCTTCTCCTTCGTGCACCTTGCAAAAAGGAAGCTACTCAAGTTTGTGTGTGCTTCATGTTTTTCTAGTTTTTTGAATCTGCTTATGAGAAGACTGTGAAATCCTTTTTTAAATAGTAACTCTTGAATTTCACCAACCAAATCATATTCAATTTGTAGCATTTGAATAACAGTGTTATCAGTTAACTGTTTTATCATAAAGTAGTGCAGATAACAATTTCTTATTTATATCGTGACAGATGGCTGTTATACCACGCACTTCTCAAGGACATGGGTGGCTGAGGCCTTCAATTGGTGTAGTGGAACTCTCCCAGTGTATCATTCAGGTTCGAAAATACACCTCTTCCTATTATCTACAAGTACCGCAGCAGTTTCCCTATATGACTTCCTATCCGTATATATAGAGAATCTGTCAATAGATTCTCTATCCCTATCACTATCCCTACATGAGTCTTTATACTCTATATTTTTTTTCTATATTTGAGTCAAAGTTGCATTCCCTAAACTATTTTATACCATCAAAATAATACAAAAATAATATTTTTGTTATAAAGGGTTGTTTATAAAATACAAAAAGATACAAATATTTAAAAAATTATTTTAGGTCAAATACAATAAAGTAAAATAATTATTGAAGTTGAAAAATTATTACTACCTCCATCCCAGAATATAGCGAACGGTTTGACCCGACATGCAGATTTATGTGTGTTGAATTTTTGTGGGATTTGATGGAGAAAGTATTTTTTTAGTGATAGTGGAGTGTAAGTGGGGTTTAGGATAGAGAATGAGAGAGAAGAAGGAAGAAAATGATGGATGTATTGGAGCAGATGGTGGATGTATTGGTGTTTTTGATGTGAAATAGTTAGTAAATATTGTGTGTTGATTATATTTTGGGACGGCTCGAATCGAAAAATGTTGTCTGTAATATAGGACGGAGTGAGTGTTATATTATACAATATACTTAAATTGTGGTTTATTAACTTTAATATATAAAAAGTCAATGTAAGAAAAATCCGTGTAAAGAATCGATATAGGGCGTTTGTTGGGTAATCGAGTCAAAAACTAGATAGCTATACAGAAAGAATGACACTGTAGTACTGTATGATAGAGATAGGGGGAGGGAAACTGCTGTGAATGGTCTCCTTCCACTCATCTTTTTTTAGATCTCTTTGCATTTTCTTATTGTATTATATGTTCATCCTGAGATACCATTTTGTTTTTTCGATCTTTGTTGATCGCTATGGTTTTGTGGTGCAGGCAGTTCCTCTCAGTGCAAGGAAACCAATTGGAGGATCTACTGAAGGCATTGCTCCCTTTTTGCAGCTTCCGCATTTCAGCGAGGCTGTTGTCAAGAAGATAGCACGCAAGGTAACCATCCTTCGTTTATCCGTCTGATGTCATTCCTGCATTTGCTGAGTTAACTCACGGGACGACCTTTCTTTCCATGGCATGTCTTTTGTGCCTCTTTGGTTGGGGTGCAGAGTTATGCCTTCTTTTGTCAGACTTTTAAGGCCTAGAGCAAATTCTCTCCCTGTGTCTCCATTAGAAACCCCCAATCATCCTAAGGCTAGAATAGCTAGTAGAAGAGTGCCAAAAACAGTAATAAGATAAATAGTCACATCCCGTGGACATTTCACCCAGAAAAATGGGGGTCTTTTTTATTGATGCTTATGTTGATTGCCTGTGATATCATATACTTCTTCGTAATGCTTGATGAGGAAGGACGTGGGATTGGATTTTACCATGGGTTTTTTACTAGCATACTCTATTATTTCTTTCAACAATACTGTAGGATACGCATTACTGACTTTTCTGCCTGCTTTTGATCTTTAGAAAGTGCGTACATTTGAAGACCTCATCGACATGACCCCAGAAGAGCGAACAGAGCTTTTAACACAGGTGGG